>PVJS01013535.1:0-41916 GCA_004027185.1 Glis glis | reverse complement strand
GGGGGGGAGGGACACCAAGAGCTGTGTGCATGTATGTTAACACCAAACTGATACTCACTGTGATGTGAGACTACAATGCACCAATAAAAACATAAAAAAAAGAAGGAAGGGTCCCAGGTGGTGATCTCTGCAGCCCAGCAGACAGGGAGGAGATTGGGGGAGGGTGGAGAATGGATCTTGGGGAAGCAAGACATCAATACAGCATCAGCGTCACATAGGGGAAAGTTTTTTAAGTTGAAGGGCACTTCTGAGTTCTCCAATATCAAAATAGAGACCAAGGCCTACTTCAACTAACATAGGATGAAGGAGTTTTTGATATTTTTTTGTAAGTGAACTTGGTAGGACTAAGGCTATAGTTTCATTTCATACTTTCTGCTGTTGCAGTCATGTGTGTTGTATCTAGGTGTGCTGTGGCAGGCAAAAAAAAAAAGTGTTCTAAGTATTTAAGTAAAGAATACAAATGACAATAAATGCTGGTGAGAATGTGGAGAAAAAGGAACTCATATATATTGTCAGTGGGAATGTAAATTGCTACAGCCACTATGGAAATCAGTATGATTTATTTTAGCTCAAGAAGGTAAAAATAGGCCTACCATAAGATCCAGCTATCCCACTCCTTGATGTTTATCCAAAAGTACTAAGTCAACACACTTTAGAGATATATACATATCCATGTTTATTGCAGCACAATTCACAATAGCCAAGTTAAAGAATCAGCCTAGGTGTCTATAACAGATAAAGAAAATGTGGTAGATATACTCACTTTAAATAAAATAGCTAATAATAAATAAAGAATAAACAAGAAAACAATGGAATTTTATTCAGCCACAAAGAAAAACAAAATCATGTCATTTGCAGGAAAATAGATTGAACTGGACACTGTATTTTTTTTTTTTTTGGTGGTATTGGGGATTCAACCCAGGGGCATTCTTCCTGCGAGCTACACCCTCAGTCCTATTTTATTTTTTATCTCGAAATAGGGTTTTCCTAAGTTGCTGAGGGTCTTGCTAAGTTGCTGAGGCTAGCCTCAAATCTGTGATTCTCCTGTCTCAGCCTCTCAAGTACTGGGATTATAGATGTGTGCAACCATGCCAGCTCTGGACACATAATTTTGATTGAAATAAGTCAATCTCCAGTGAATAGTATTACATCTTTTTTCTCATATGAGGAAGCCAGAGGGGAAAAAAGGGGATACTATGAAAGTAGAAGGGAGACCATATGGTAGACAAAGTAGATAAGGGGGAGAGGGGAGGCTGGGGGAGAGATTGGGGAGTAAAACTGATCAAATCATATTTCTATGTGTGTACACAGATATGCCACAATAAAAGCTACCATTCTGTGTAAATGACATGCCCCAATTAAAAAGAAACCTGTGGTAGATTATGGATGGTGTTAAAAAGCATTTGCTGTTTTTCCCATTGCGAGGTGGAGTCTATTTTCCCTTCTTCGTGAGTCTGGGTGAGACCTAGACTTGCTAGAGCACTAGAACACTGTAGAAGTGACCTCTGGGGCATGGGCGGCCTTTGCAGAGTTCATCTGGGTCTCCATGAATATCTGTTCTTGGATATTCTCTCTCCACATGCAGCTGTCGTCCATTGAGAGAGCCAGCCCGCAGGCTCAGCCCACACTAGCTGCTCTAGCCAGCTCCATCACTGCCAGCAGCCCGTGTCAGCTCTGAGCCCTGTGGGTCAGCCACCCCAGACATCTAAGCACTGAAGCCTTCAGAGGGCTGTGGCCACAGTTGCCATCTGACTGCCACTGCCGGGGAGGCCTCAGATAACAACTGGGGACCCTCAGCTGAACCCTGTGAGCCCACAGAATCATATCATGAAAGACAATAATGAAGTGTAATTTCAAGATATTAAGTCTTAAGGTGGCTTTTACCCAGAAACCGGGGACAAGGCAACTCCAAGGGAACAGTTTCTGAAAAGTGTAAAGAAAATAGCCTGTGATCACTTCTCCTATTGCATGGAAACACCTTTAGCATTTGGTTTCAAATCGATAATTTTTTTTTACCTAAAACTTAGAAAATCTTTTTCAGTGACAAGTTTATGGCCCCTTCAACCAGGGAAATTAATTTAAAAGCATTCTTTGGTCATTTTTTTTGTGAACAAACTTTCTTATTAGATGTTTATACAAATTACAGTTGGCTCTCCATATCCATGGGTTACATATTCATAGATTCAGCCAACCATAGATCAAAGGTATTTGAAAAAGAATTGCAACTGTACCGAACATGTATGAACTATTTTTTTCATTTAATTATTCCCTAAACAATAGAGTACAATGCCTACTACTACCATAGCACTTACATATTACATTATTTATTTATTTATTTCAATTTTGTGTGCATGTGTGTGGCACTGGGGATTGAACCGAGGGGCATTTTACCTCTGAGCTATACCCCCAGATCTATTTTACTTTTATTTTGAAACAGGGCCTCATGAAGTTGTGGAGAGCCTAAGTTGGTGAGGCTGGCTGTGAACCTGAGGTCCTCCTGTCTCAGCCTCTCAAGTACTTGAATTATAGGTGTGTACCACCACACCCAGCTATATTATTTATTATAAGTAATCTAGAGATGATTTAAAGTATACAGGAAGATTCCATAGGTTATATGCAAACATTACACCATTTTATATAAGGGACTTGGGCATGTGCAGATCAAGCTCCTGTAGATGCAGAGACATTCTTGTCCTGTCCTTTGCCTTCTGGGGATGGCTCTGATGGCTGGCTAAGCATACTGTTTCCTACATAGCAAGAAACACTCCAGGGCTGGGCAGTTGGATCATGTTTGCACCCACTCACCATAGCAACTCTAACATTGTATGCTTCTCAGTCTCAGCATGTCTGTTCATCACCTGGGGAATCTCGTGTAGATGCAGATTCTGATGTGTAGGTCTGGAATGGTTACTGAGAGTCAGTAATGCTAATATTCCCTAGTGATGCTGATGCTGACACCTTGGATCCACTTTAAGGAAGGCAGACGTAGAGGAGATCAAACTTGAAGAAAGCAGAATTTTAAAGAGATGAGTCTTCCTCTTGGGGGAAGAGCACCCACCAATCCACCAGTAGGTAGATGATTATTATGAAACAGATTTTATTACATTAATTGGTCATTACCAGTAATCATAGCATTGTAGGTTTATATGCTACCCGAACTTAGCATACACTTTAAATCTCAAGACTTATTATCATTTCACGCTAAAATATAATCGGCCTTCTGTTTCAAGCTTCAGTTTTCTGTTAAGAGATTGATGATTATGTTAAATTCAGAGCCTAGGTATATTACATTTTGGCTCTCTTCCTGCCTAGCATGCTCATATTCCTGACATACTGGTTATAAAAACAAAGAAGCTTGAGACTTAATGTTTATAAATGGCCTGGGTAACTTGTAGAAAAGTAGAGTACTGTTCATCACATGAAATGTATCTATCTGCCGGGCGTGGTGGCGCACGCTTGTAATCCCAGTACTTTGGGAGGCAGACACCGGAGGATCCGGGTTCGCGGCCAGCCTCAGCTCTCTCTCTCTCTCTGCCTCTCTCTCTCTCTCTCTCTCTCTCTCTCTCTCTACTAAGTGAGGCCCTCCGCAACTTCATGAGACCCGGTTTCAAAGTAAATATAAAAAAAATAGGGCCAGGGGTGTAGCGCAGAGGTAGAACGCCCCTGGGTTCAATCCCAGGTACCGCAACAACAACAAAAAAAAGAAATGTATCTATCTATCTATCCATCCATCTATCTATCTATCTATCATCTATCTATCTATCTCTCTACCTATCTATGCATAAGGCACTGAAAACAGAGCTAATATGTTTAATGATTATGAATCAAGAAGGAGCAGTTGGTAACATTGATGGTCTATTTACAATATAAAATAACCAAAATGAAAAATGCAAATTGAATGCACTATTGTAGAATTTCATCCCCACTCATACTATTTGGTTTCATTAAATATCCATTTCCCTACCATTCTGCCTAACCAAATTTCTATTTTATTTTTACTTATCAAAATGGTAAACATTTAAGTGATGGTTAAGAAATCTTGAAGAACTTGACCTTCTTATAAATAGTACTAGAATTGAATAATGGAAGTTTGGGGAGTATGGAACAATATTTATTAAAATTTTGAATTTTAAAAAATTTAAGTCTTTAAGAAAAGAATCCTGATTGTGTGCGAAGACTTATTCAGAAGAATGATCATACCATAATATAGAAAAGTTAAATATTCATAATAATCTAAATATTTATCAAAAAGAAACTGCTTAAAAACTATGATGTAATTATATACTAAGGTAAATCAAGAAGTTAATTGACAGGATGCTCAGAAGACTATACAATAACCACGATATATTGCATACTGAGGGAAAAAGTGTCAATAAGCAGATTTACTGTTTCCTATTAAAATTTCTGTGTCAGTTCATAGAAAACTACCAGAAATGTATTCAATATACCCAAATATTTACATAGCTAGAATTTTAAAAATGCAATAATGGGTGACTTTATTTTCTTCTTTGTCCTTTTATGTAGCATATCAACCATTTTTAGTGAGTGGACTTTTGGCAATTATATTTAAAGATATTTGAAGCAGCTCTGAAATTCTAGTTGAACGCTAAAACATTTATTCCATTTTATTTTCTATTTTTCTTCTTTTTCCTTTAGCAAAATTTTGAAAAGCAAAGAAAATCATGTGTTCATAATCCCATCTTAATTATTCTAATACCTTCTTTTCAAATATTGGTGATGTACTTATCTCTGCTCATTCACCTTTACTTTGGTTCTTATATTTTTTATTTTCTAAAATTTTCCTATTCTTGTATCCATTCATTAAAACGATGCTTCTTTGAACATTGACTTCATGTCATGTGCTATTCTCAGTTCTAGATCTGCTGTCACTATTCTGTTTTATTCTCTGTATTTGCCAAATGAGTCATCTTACCCATTTATCCAGCAAGCGTTCATTCTAAGTCTATTGTGTCCCCCGCACCATGGTAAGTTCTAGGGACTTGAAAGTGGGAGAACCAGTGGAAAAGCCTGAACTCATGGATGCACATTCCAATGGGTAGAGAAAAATAATAAGTGAAATAATAATTAAATACATAGAAAATCAAAATGAAATTAATGAAACAGAGGAATGTGTAGGCCTGGTGTGGGGCAAGATTATAACACCAAACAAGGGATATGGAGGAAGATGTCTCTGAACAATGCTATGGAGTAGCTAAGTCAGCAAAGAGACAATGAATGGAAGAAGTCTGCAGATGCTCCTGTGTTGGAATTACATAAAATAATTCCTCTCAACACCCCAAATTTCGGATTTTCCAAATAATAAGACTTTCATTTTTATTTTATTTTTTCCATATTGGCTGACTGGAGAAAAGTTATTTGGAGAACATCTTGAAATGAAAACAACAAGAAAGATAAGACTTCTGAAAAAGACATATTTCATCCCAAAGGAATGAAATCCTAAATTAATAAGAAGCACGTGTCCAAGACAGACATCCTTTCCCCGACCTGCTGTGACCTTGACAGCACTTTAAACTCCCTGAGTCATAATAAGGCAGAAGGACACGAAGTTAAATGCTGATGAGTTAAAGTCACTGAAACTGGTGAAAAACGTTGAAAAACTAAGAGGTTCTTTATAAGATCTCTCCTGAAATTTATGACTGAGAGATGGGAGCTCATCTTTATGGCATCTTTCTTTAATAGATTATTGAGGAGAAATTGCCTTCCATGGCTGAAAGTCCAGATGGGCTTCTGTTAAAATCTCCTACTGGGCCTTCTTTGCCGTAGATGGTTTCCTGTCAGAAAACTGTGTAAATTAGTGGCTTGATGTTCTAAGACTGGGTTAAGTGGTGTGTTTCAGACAAGGAAGAATTTATGGCAAGAAAATACAAATGCTTAAGTAATCATAAAAGTATTCCGTTTTCTGAAGTCGATTTCACATTAACACTTGGCCTATCATATAGCTTATCATGTCTTCCCTTGTAATCAGAGAGACATGTGTTCTCTATCACAGAAAAGCATAGGGCCATTTGTAATCTTTTTTTTCATGAAAGGAATCTTGTAATAAGATGGGGAAGGAGGTTAAGAAAACAATAGATGTGTAAATGTCATTGGACGGTATACATCTGTAAACCATTCCCTTCTGAAATGTTGGAAAGATTGCAATATAAATACTACTCCATCACATGTTTTCCTTTTGTCTAGCTCTTCTGTTGTCTGGAGTCTCGTGAGATGAAATGCACACCCCGAAACAGCATCCCTTATGAACCACAGTGGGAGGATATTACACTATTTTGTGGCCCTGTTTGCTGCTCTATTTTAGCCCCTGGTATTTTCTTTTGCAGGTGCCAGGTCTGGCTCAGGGATGAAACTCAAAGTTAAAAGCAAATCAATTGCATACACAGGTGGTTAGACTAGTATGTGAATCTGAAAACCAGAAAAATGCTTTACGTTAGAATGCTTCCAGAAAGTAATAGGAAAAATCTTTAGGACGGTATCATGCCAGCACAAACAATCGTGGGCTGCTTCCAATGCAATTGACCGTTTTGCAGTTCATTCCTTCCACACATCTACTTTGTTGGTTTTCAGTTTTAGGACAAAGTAGGACAAGTGGATTATTGTGAGCACAAAGCAGAGTCAGTTATACTGTCTAGGCATAAAAATAATAAATAGCAGTGTGTAATTCTATGTTGAAATGTATGTATATATATATCCGTTGGTTCCAGGACTGCTCATAGATACCAAAATCCAAGAATGTCTTTATATGAAATGTTATCATATTTGTCAGTAATCTTAGCACATCCTCCTGTATACTTTATATCATCTTTAGTCAGTTATAATGCCTAAGACAATGAAAACGCTATGTTAATAGTTATCATGTTTTTTTTTTTTTTTGCGGTACCAGGGATCGAACTCAGGGACGTTCTACCTCTGCGCTACACCCCCGGCCCTATTTTTTTATACTTTATTTTGAAATCGGGTCTCGCGAAGTTGCGGAGGGCCTCACTAGGTAGAGAGAGAGAGAGAGAGAGAGAGAGCTGAGGCTGGCCGCGAACCCGGATCCTCCGGTCTCCGCCTCCCAAAGTACTGGGATTACAAGCGTGCGCCACCACGCCCGGCTAATAGTTATCATGTTTTAAGAGCAAGGAAAAAGAAAGTCTACATGTTCAGTACAGATGCGCTGTACTTTGACCCCCAGTTGGTTGAATCAATGGGTGTGAGGCCTGTGGATACACAGGGGCAACTGTACCTAGAACAGTGAGAAGCTTCCATGCTCACGTGCCTCTGTGAGTGAGGTAGTTTACACAAACCATTGTGTTTAAGAGTGTTGGGAGTGGTATAGCCCGTGGTATACTCAAAGCCCAGACATTACCAAAAGAAGTCAGCAACACATTGATAGTTTTGTGGGCTATGAGCCCAATGTTGCCAGATCTTTTAAAAAAAGAAAACAGAAATTGGGTTCTGTGTATGTGTAAATACGTGTGCATGCATGTATAACTTTATGTGATTTTGTTGCTTAATTTGATGCTCAGGGAACCAGATTGAGATCATGTGTCTGTGAGTGTATTCAAAGTCCTTGGTGATCTTCATGTCTTACCCACAAGTCCCTGAATGATTAAGAGTTGAATGGACAGGTTAAGGGTCGCAGAAAATCTAATACATGATGGACTGGGTTTTTTCTTTCTTAGTACAACACCAATTGGTTTTCTTTCTGTAGGGAAAATAGTTCTTTTAATTGAAATTATATTTTGTTAGCAATATCTAATGATTAATTTTACATTTCTAAAACAAAGAATTTTTAAAAAGTTCCCTAAACCTGATATCCTAGACATCAGGAATTTTCTACTGTTTCCCCACATCCTCATATGATGTGAGACTATAATGCACCAATAAAAGTATAAAAAATACTAATGGATCTTAACATGATAATTCAGAGTGTAGTTTAGCAACTAACAAATTTGTAATAATTTGTTAATCCTAAAGATGATAGTCAATATTCTTGATGTTCAAAAGATATGTTTACACAAGCTACCAGGGACTTACTGGGCAAATGAAATCTAAGCTTTGCAGACCAATGAGACTTGTTAATTCAGAAGAGGATACTAATGAACTCATGAATAGAACTAAGTACGAGAGGGGACTACCAAGAGAGTTCCAGAACATAGGCTGATCACATATCAGGGTTGTGCTCTGGAGGCTGAGAATTATTAATGGAGCCAAGTGTAGAGTCATAGATTCTGGGGATCTGAATTCCCCTAGATCTTGAAAGTCCTGCCATATCTACTTAAGTCATTGTTGAGTTAGATTTTAAAAGGCTGCTATTTTAAAAGGATAGCTCTGAGGATGATTTATAGGAAGAGTTGGCTAGGTTTCTCTAAGATCATGTTAATTGCAAATGTTTAGGATCAGTGCAAAACCTTTATTCTGGCTTGACCCAGGCATTCATCATTACCTGGGTAGGATTATGCAACCTTTTGAATAAAGATGAAGGCAGCCCCCTATGCTAATTTCTCTGTCTGAACACAATGCTTCTTCTTACTCCTGTAGCACCTGAAAGCATCTTGGCAGTTCTTTATTTTGTGGAATGTTTCTGACATGCATTCAGAGGTCACCAAGAATATGTATGTGAATGGAATAAATAATTGGCACATATGTGGAATGGAAAAGATAACTAGCAGAAATTCAAGACTATTTTCCATTTGGAAAGAACAACTTCTGCCGTCAAGTGGATTTGGTCACATATTTCTTCTTAGTTCCTGCTGACTTGTCTTTGTTTATGTTTAAGGAAATATGGGAAGAGTTACTAAGTTAACTATAAGACCACTGGGCATAGGCCTCAGATTTCTATTATCTATAAATATTTATCAAGCCCATGCCATATTTTAAGAATAAGTAGAGAATGTAGCTATGATGTGAAATACTGACATTGCATTCTGGAAGCTCTGAAATTAGATGAGGGGGTAGAAGCAGCATATACCAAGCTCACTCAAGGTAAGATGGCATGGCGACCAACTACCTTAGCAATTGTGAAGTTAGAGACTTTGCATGATGCTGAGAGGCTGTCTAAATGACCTACCTTGTCTCTGTTTCATCTGAAAATAGTCTTTCTCTCCCCTGAAAGTCAACTTCTACACATTATGGAGTCATTGCAATTCTTTTCTACTATAAGGACAATTCCCTTTTCATAAAAAATATTTGTTTCTACAGAATCTTGCTAAGGTGAACATCAAAGGAACTCTTGAAATGGAATAGGAATAGAGATCAAGAAAGGGGTGTCACATGAAGCCTGGACTAGTGTGTGTGTGTGTGTGTAGGAGGAAGGGGGAGACAGAGAGACAGAGAGAGAGAGGCAGAGAGAATGGATGAGAAAGAGCAAGAGTGATTTTATAGCTTTGTAGCCAATCTTGCTGCCATTTTTTCTCACTTGGAAATCATTTTACTTTTATTTGAAGACACATCAGCTTCAAACATTTTTTGGAGATTATCTAGTACAAATAAAACTTTCTGGGTTTAAACACATGTTCCTCTATGTTATTAGGTGTGTGGCTAGTGCAAAATCCTTAACCTCTCTAGAACTCATATCAAAGAATAACTCAGAGAATTTTAATGGTCTACTTGCAAATATACCTGTATTGATCAGGGTTCACTAGACTAACAGAATTCACAGAATGAGTATATGGAAAAAGGGATTTATCAGATCAGCTTACAATGTAGTCCCGAGTTCCGACTGCACGTGGAGAGTCAGAGGAACCAGTAGCTGGTCGAGCGGTCTAAGAGCTCTTCTGAGAAATGATGGTGAAGTTTCAGTTCGAAGGGCTGGAGGCCGATGGTCTCAGACGAGAGCAGAAGATCAAGAAGCTCTTCAGAGAAACGGCGAAGTTGGAGGCCAACAATCTCAGACGAGAGCAGATGCGTTTTCTTTGGAAAGAGTCATGCATCCCTCTACGCGGCTTTCTCCTTCTTTTATCTAAGTCCTGCACCTATCAGAACCCTGCTGCATACATTTAGGGCAGGACTTTCTGTTTAATCTGCTGTTACACACCCAAAGTCACATGATCTTGGGTGTGTCATGATCCAGTCAAGTTGACAAATTAGATTAACTATCACAATACCCATAAGAATAGCAAATGGATGATTATCAACAAAAATGGTGAAAAGAAATCAAAAGACAAAGAGGAATAAGGGGGGATTTTAGATAATGTGATAACAGTACATCTTTAACTATTGTTTTTGTAGTAGTGGGGAGTGAACCCAGGAGCACTCTACCACTGAGCTACATCCCCAGCTCCTCCACCCCCCCCCACCTGCCTTTTGAGACAAAGTCTCACTAAATTGCCCAGGCTGGCCTTGAACTTGCAGTCCTCCTGCTTCAGAATCCCAGATCACTGAGATTACAGGAGTGCAACATTTTTGTTTTTGTCATTATAGTATTTATCTGGCAGCTAGCAAAGAAGCCGCTTGGTCATGGACAGCATGTATTTGAGCAGGCTGGCCATGATCATCAATAACCAGAATGTCAGTTGTTGATGGCTTCTCAATACCACTCCTGGATATCTTTTTAAAGGAACTGAAATCAGAATATTATAGTAATCATGCATATCCATGTTTATAGCAGCACAATTAACAATAGCGAAATTATGAAACCAACCTAAGTTTCTATCAACAGATGAATGGATTACAAAATTATGGGGTATGCACACAATGAAATTATACTCAGCAATAAACAAAGAAGAACAAATTATGTCATTTGCTGGAAAATGGATGAACTTGGAGAACATTATGTTAAGTGAGATTAGCCAGTCCCAGAAAGTGAAAGGTCATGTTTTCTCTCATATGTAGAAGCGAGTGAATAACCACGATATAAGAGGGACTATAGGTAATGGAGGAGAAACCCCAGTGGAGCAAGGGAGGTGGTCTATGGGAGGGGGGAGAGAATTAATAAAGGAAACACTTCTATTGGTGTTATGTACATATGTGAGAATTCCAATGCCAATCTCAATACCATGTATGGGGAAGAGGAGAAGTGGGGAGGGAGTGTGGGGGGGAGTTCACCAAGTGCTGTGTGCATGTGTCTCTATCACTCTGAACTACATTATGATGTGAGTCTACAATGCACCAATAAAAGCATATAAAAATAAATTATATGCCAAATATAAGGAGGCCAGGACCCAGTAACTTAAAAAGGTATTTAGATATATTGCATTTCCATACTTTTGTCTCAAGAAACAAAAATGTCCTGAGCCAAATGAAGATGAATAAATGAATTTTGCAACTCTGTAGGTTGAATGAGGAAGCTTGTTCCCCAAGGGGTCACTGCTCTGACTCTCTCCTATTCTCTCAAATTCCAGATGAAGGGAGATATTTTTTTAATGGGTTTCCCCCAACATCTTAAAGTTAAGCATGCAAGAAAAAGGACTGCCATTTCTTCTGCTGTGTCTCCATTACCAAATCCAAACAAAATGGTAATCCAGCAATATGCCAGGTGTTGTGTTCTGATAGTACAGCCATGCATTATTATAGTTCCCGCCAAGTGTAACAGAAGGAACTATGTCAGGGTCAGAGGAACTGGGTTTGAATTTCCATGACATTTACTAGTAGGACCATGCCCCTCCCTCCATCTCCCAGAATTCTCTCCCTCCTTCTCAGTCAAAAGTGGCAGCTATAATTTGTATTATCAAGGTCTTACAACCTAGAGGGATGCAGGAGACAAAACACATATACAAATAGCTGTAATACCAGGGTTTCATGATGCTATGAGAGATAGCAAAGAACTATGGTGGGGAGGGGAAAAGGAAGAAATAATGAAAGAAACAATTCAAATTATGCTATGCCCATGTATGAAGATACCACTATCAATTTCATTATTATGTATGGGAATGAGTAGATTGTGGGATAAAGGGAAAAACACCAAGACCCGTGTGCATGTTTGTATGACTTTGCACCTCACTATGATATATAATTACAATGCACCACTAAAAATATATTTAAAAAAGAATCATCCATTGGACATTATAATACTAGTTAGTAAGTGACTGTGCCTCATGGGCTTACACTTTTTCTTTTAACACCAGTGTAGAACTATTTTACTGCACTCTATGAGTAGTCTTCAATGCCAGACTTCAATGCATCACACTTAAGTGTGATGCATTTAGAAGTGGGGAACAGTTCAATGTTTCTGATTGTGTGAGAGAAAAAGAATTGAAATTTAGGAAGATGAATCTAGTGGTAAAGTATAGAATAGACTGGAGGAGAAAGAACCTAAGAATATATTTAAATATTCTTGTAGAAGGTCAAAAGAAGAGCGAGACATAGAGAAATGCAAAACACTTGTAAGGTGCATTCTCTGCCTATTTTGTGTTAAAACTTATGGGCATATTTGACTCTTTCTCCTTGACTCTCCCCTTGTTCCAGTCTATCATATAAAAAACACCATGATGTTTCCCAAATAACAATTCTGCAAATACTCTTTTCCCTCAAGAATATTTAATGGCTTCCTATGACCTCTAACAGTAAATTCACCTATAAATCACTAATTTCACCCTAATTACAGCTGCCTCCATGACAGTATCTTCCCAAAAAGTCTTTGATTTTCTCCAAAACTTGACTAATTTAAACCATCGATTCATTCACTTATCCAATAATCCATTTATACCATCTATATTTAATTAATCCCATTATCTGTTTGACAATATCATAGATGGACTTATCCGCATAAGACAATAATTTTAGTAGTTAAGATTATTCTCTGTTGGACATTTTGCTAGATGTGCAAGACAAATGAGATGTGTGAATTAGCCTTAGATAGGCTCATTATTCTGTGAGGGACAGAAATCCTAGACCCAGTGTTTATTGACACTGAAAATTGTGTTATTTGTAGACTTTGTTAACACTACTGTTTACATGTGGAGGTTAATCTGCTACTATTTACATTTGGTGGTCTATTATGTTGATGATGGGTATCTTTGTACTCTGTACTTTCAACAGGATTTGTTGGATTATACCAACAGGATTATACCAACAAATCCTGTTGAAAGAAGGGAAATGATCACATATATTTAAAACCAATGTTAAGTTCTTGGCAAGAGAAGAAAAGCAGCCAGAACTCAACAGGAGAAAGAAAGTTGAAACTTGGTTGAATCAGAGGCAATACAGAGAGCAGAGAACTGAAAAGAGCTCCAAACACCTCATCTTGTGAGCTGAGAGCTGATGCAGGGAGTCATCTTGGCAAGCCCGTTGTAACAGCTGGTGGTTGCTGGAATCTGGCAACTCTGAGACAAACTCCACCAAGGAAGAAGCAAAATCCTGTGAAGCCAGTGATTGCAGAGAACCAACATGAAAAAGCAATTGCATTCTTCTCTCTATGCTTGAATACCTCAAGACTGAACCTCCAGATTGCTCGGCCAAACTGCCTAACCTAACCTCCCAGAAAACTCTTGTGGTTCATCTGAACTCATCAGGACCCAGAAACTACCAACCCTTCCTTCAGGGACTCAAGTGGCTACAACCAGCCTCGTCAAGACCACTATGAATATCCAGACCACCCATCCAAACTACCCAGTGAACTCCTGTGGCTACAGATGAACTCATTGGGAACAATAAACCACAGATACTTCATTCAGAGACCCTAGTGGCTACAACAGAGATTATCAAGACTGAGTTTACAAACCATCCCAGGGGGAGTGTGTGTGGATGCAGGGCTTGTCTGATTATGATGAAACTTGTCGGGTTGGTGAGTTTGCAAACTATTCCAGCAGAGGTGGGAGCAGGAACTACATAACAGAAATGTGAATTAGCAGACAGTCCCTAGGGACACTGGGGCAGGGCATAGAGTCAGCAGTTCAGGAAGCCCCTGCGAGGTCTCAAGTGATCACCACAGGATAGTTAGCAGTGGTGTCTGTGGGGTGAAATAACTCAGCCAACCATGCCACAGGCTCAGAAGGCTATAAACTCTAACCTGGTGGTCTATGGAGAAGGAGGAGAATGCAGAAGGAGAATACAGAATTTTGATTTTCAGTATGACCAAAGATCTTAGAAATGAAGTCAGAGTAGGTATATAGGTGTGAAAGAATATATCAATAAAGAAAAAAAGAAATTGAGGCGCTAAATAAGGACCAAAAAGAGGCCCTGAGAAAAATGAAGGAGACAATAAGTGCAATAAAAAAACCTCAATAGAAACTACGTCTGGCAGACTAGACCACGTGGAAAATAAAGTTTCACTCTTGGAAGACAGCTCTTTCAAAACTGACCACACAGTCAACAATAAAGAGAAGACAATACAACAACATGACCGAAATATTCAATAAATGTGGGGTAATATGAACTGACCTCACTTACAGATAACAGGCACTGAAGAATGTCTAGAAGCACAAACCAAGGGCATTAGAAATCTTTGCATTAGAAACCTCTTCTGAGATACCAGAGAATTTCCCAAATATGAAAAACAAGATGGACTTCCACTTACAGAAGACATTTAGAACCCCATAAAGACAAGATCAAAGAAGAACTTCTCCATGCCACATAATAATCAAAATGACTAACATAGCCATAAAGACAAGATCAAAGAAGAACTTCTCCATGCCACATAATAATCAAAATGACTAACATAGAGGTCAAGAAGGAAATCTTAAATTAATCAAGAGCAAAATGATTGGTGACATTCAGGGGCAAAACTATAAAAATCACTCTGGACTTCTTAACCCAAATCACAAAAGCCTAGAGGGACTGGTATGATGTACTCCAAACCCTGAAAGAAAACACCTTCCAAACAAGACTGTTATATCCAGCAAAGAAATCTTTCAAGATTGAGAGAGAAATAAAAGTCTTCCAAGACAAGCAGAAACTAAAAGAATTCATGACTACCAAGCCAGCATTAGAGAAACTATTTAAAGAAATAAAACACAAAGAAGAAAAAAGAAATAAATACCAGAAATAGAGAAGGGACAAATTCCACCAAATGAGTAACTAAGCAAAGGAAAAATAATAGAAAATATAGCTCAAAATGACAGGAAAAAATCATCTCTCAATAATAACATTAAATGTCAATGTTCAAAACTCCTCAATTGAAAGGCATAGATTAGCAATGTGGATTAAAGAGTATAATCCAACTATATGCTGCTTGCAAGAAACTCACTTTACAGGCAAAGATATTCATAGTAGTAAGGTGAAAGAATGGAAAAATATTCCATGCAAATGGAGACAAAAGATATTCCATGCAAATATTCCATGCAAATGGAGACAAAAGATATTCCATGGACCTAAAAGACATATACAGAATATTCCAATCAACAACAGAAGAATACACATTCTTCTCAACTGCTCATAGAAGGTTTTCCAAAATAGATCATATTCTTGGGCACAAAGCAAGCACCAGCAAATTCAAAAAAGCAATATGATTCTTTGCATCTTTTCAGATCATAATGGAATAAAAGTAGAAATGAACAACAGGAAGACCCAAAGGAATTATATAAATACATGCAGATTGAATACATGCACTTTTTAATGAGGACTAGATCACAGAAGAGATTGGGAGAAATGAAAATATTCCTAGAATTAAATGAAAATACAGAAAAAAAAATACAAAGGACACTTTGAAAGCAAGTTTAAGAGGAAAACTTATAGCACTGAGTGCCCACATAAGAAACAGAAAGTCACCAAATAAACAGCCCAATGATACACGTCAAGTCCCTTGTAAAACAGATACTGACTAATCCCAAAGCCAGTAGAATGCAGGAAATAATTGGAATCAGAACAAAAATCAATGATATAGAAAATAAACAAAAAATACAAAAGATCAACAAAACAAAAAGCTGGTTCTTTGAAAACATAAACAAGAGGCATAAACCCTTAGCCAACCTAACCAAAAGAGAGAACTAATTAAAATTACTAAAATAAGAAATGAAAAAGGAGACATCACCACAAACAGTGGGTAAATCCAGAGGATCATCTGAAACTATTTTGAAAATTCATATCCCAATAAACTGGGAAACATAGAAGTAATTGATCGACAGATTCCTGGACACATACAACCTACCTAAATTGAATCAAGAGGATGTAGGAAACCTAAATCAACCAATAGAAAGCATAGAGATAGAGATAATAATTAAAAAACCTTCAATCAAAGAAAAGTACAGGTCCAGATGGGTTCTCAGCTGAATTTTACAAAACCTTTAAACAAACCCACAACTTATTCCATGAAATAGAAAGTGATAGAATTGTTCTAAACTCCTTCTATGAAGCCGGTATCACTTTAATACCAAAACTGAATAAAGACACTTCAAGAAAAAAAAAAAAACTATAGACCAATATCTTTGATGAACATCGATGAAAAATTCTAAACAAAATACTAGCATTCAAAACCATATCAAGAAAATTGTACACCAGGGATGCAAGGCTAGTTCAACAAATGGAAATCAATACATGTTATTCACCACACAAATAGAACTAAGGACAAAAATCACATATCATCTAAATAGATGCTAAAAAAGCATTTGACAAAATCTGACACCCATTCATGTTAAAGACACTAAAGAAAATTGGAATAGAAGGAACTTACCTCAACATCATAAAGACAATTACAATAAGCCCAAAGCCAATGTCATATTGAATGGGGAAAAACTGTGAGAATTTTCTTTAAAATCAGGAACAAGACAAGGATGCCTACTATTATCACTATTTTTCAATATATTACTTGGGACTCTGGCCAGAGTGATAAGACAAGAGAAGAACATCGAAAGAATACAAATAGAAATGAAGAACTGAAGCTATCTCTATTAGCAGAAGACATGATCCTATACTTAAAGATCCAAAAAACTCAACAAAAAGAGTTCTCAATCTCATTAACAAATTTAGCAAAGTAACAGGATACAAAATCAATCTAAAAAATCAGTAGCATTTCTATATGCCAACCATGAATCCACTGGAAAAGAAATCTGAAAAACAATTCCATTCACTACCACCTCAAAAACAATAAAATACGTAGGAATAAATCTAACCAAAGAGGTAAAAAACCTCTACAATGAAAATTATGAAACACTAAAGAAACTGAAGAAGATCTTAGATAATGGAAGATCTACCTTGCTCTTGGATAGTTAGAATAAATATTATCAAAATGTCCATCCTACCAAAAGTGAGCTGCAGAGTCAATACAATCCCTATCAAAATACCAATGTCATTATTCACAGAGCTAGAAAAATCAGTCCTAAATTTCATATGGAGAAACAAAAGACCCAGAATAGCCAAAGCACTTCTCAGCAATAAGACTCATGCAAGAGGCATCACAATACCTGAGTTCAAATTATACTACAGAGCAACGGTAATAAACACAACATGGTATTGGCACAAAAACAGACACATAGACCAATGGAACAGTATAGAAGATACAGAGCCAGGCGTGGTGGCGCACACTTGTAATCCCAGTACTTTGGGAGGTGGAGACCGGAGGATCCCGGTTCGCAGCCAGCCTCAGCTCTTTCTCTCTCTCTGTCTCTCCCTGTCTCTCTCTCTCTACCTAGTGAGGCCCTCCGCAACTTCGTGAGACCCGGTTTCAAAATAAAATATAAAAATAGGGCCGGGGGTGTAGAACGGAGGTAGAACGCACCTGGGTTCAATCCCCGGTACCGCAAAAAAAAAAAAATAAATAAAATAAAATAAAAAAAGAAGATACAGAAACAACTCCACACAATTATAGCCAACTTTATTTCAGCAAAGGTACCCAAAACATACGTTGGAGAAAAGATAGCCTTTTCAAACAAATGATGTTGGGAAAACTGGTTATCCATTTCTAGAAAAATGAAAGGAAATCCATACCTCCCACCTTGCACAAGAGTCAACTAGAGATAGATAAAAAAATAACCTGGAAATTAGACTAGAGACTTTAAAATTACTAGAGGAGGGAATAGATCCAACACTCCAACATACAAGTAGAAACTTCCTCAAAAAGATCCCCAAAGCTCAGGAAATTAAAACAAGAATTGATAAGTTGGATGGCATTAAACTAACAAGTTTCTGTTCATCATAGGAGACCATCAGGAGTCTAAAGAGGAAGCCTACAGAATGAGAGAAGATCCTTGTTAGCTGTTCCTCTGATAGAGGACTAATATCTAGAATATACAATGTACTTAATAAACTTAACACTAAAAAAAATGGGCAATTGAACTAAACAGACACTTCAAAAAAGAAGAAATACAAATGGCCAATAAATATATGAAAAACTGTTCAACATATTAGCAATCAGGGAGATGCAAATCAAAACTTCACTGAGATTTCATCTAACCTCAATTAGAATGGCAATTATCAGGAAGTTAAGCAACAATAAATGCTGGTGAGGATATGGGGAAATAGGTGGGGTTGGAAATTAGTGTAGCTGTTATGTAGATCAGTGTGGAGTTTCCTCAGAATGCTGAGAATGGATCCACCATATGAACCAGCTGTACCACTCCTGGGTATATTTCCAAAGGTACCGAACTCATGCATATCCATGTTTATACCAGCATAATTAACAATAGCAATATTATGGAACCAACCTAGGTGCCCATCAACAGATAATGGATTACAAAATTATGGGATATATACACACACACAATGGAATTCTACTTAGCAATAAAAAAGAACAAAATTGTGTCATTTGCAGGAAAATGGATAGACCTGGAGAACATTATGTTAAGTGAGATTAACCAGTCACAGAAAGTGAAGTCATGTGTGGGAACTAGGGAGTAATTTGGATACCAGAGGGACTTTAGATAATGGAGGAGAAACCCCAGGGGGGCGAGGGAGGTGGTCTAGGGGAGGGTGGGGAGGGAGAGGAGAATTAATGAAGGAAACACTTCCATTGGTGTGGTGTACATATGTGAGAGTACCAATGCTAATCTAAATATCATGTATAGGTAAGGGGAGGGAGTGGGAGGGGGCCGGAGGGAAGCTCATCAACTGATGTGTGCATGCATATCACTATCACTCTGAACTACATTATACTGTGAGATTACAATGCGCCAATAAAAATATATTTAAAAATTAAACCAATGTCAAGGTCCACCAAGTTTGAATAGTCTATGGGTTGACATAAATGCAAGATAAATTCTGTAATTATGCACAAATCCCAAAATCATATATACCATTGGAAGCTACTTCATAAGGAGTTACTTCATAAGACTGCCATACTTCTAAATTAATATTACTTACTATAATTTATTATAATTCAAAGTTAATATTTTTAATAAGAAAATTCATAGAAATAGATCCTGCTTCAAGAGAACTTCATTCATGCTTTTTTTTTTTCTTGTGATACTCAGAATTGAACCCAGGGGCATTTTACCTCCGAACAATACCCCTAGCCCTATTTTATTTTTTATTTTGAAACAAGATCTCACAAGGTTGCCAAAGCTGGCTAAAAAACTATGATCCTCCTATTTCAGCTTCCCAAGTACTTGGATTACAAACTTGTGCCACCCACGCCTGGCTCATTTCTACCCTTTCTCTGTAGTGGGAGTCCTTAAGCTATGGGTATTGAAGGGCTGCAATCTATAATGTGCGTTGAAGTAGAGCTCATGCCATTAGCCACCAAGTTGTAGGCCTTGGTAAAAATGGCCAGTTTCTTCATATTGACTGCAAGTGCTCTCTGATTTTTCTGAGGTCACTCTGCATGCCCATGTTTTATCTCGCTCTCACAGGAATCAAGGAAATTCTTGCTAGCAAGTGATAAAACATGGTGAACCCTGGAGATGTAGATTTGTGCTCACCTTCCAAGGAACAAAATCCAGTTCTCTGACCTGCTATTCTCTTTTGTTCAATAGTAGGAAACCCTCTGAAGATTTGCATTCGACTAGAAGGGTTTATCTCATTACAGACGGAGAAGTTATAGAGCAAAGTATTCATTTCTCTTTTTGTTCTGAAGGGATCTTGTTGAAACTTGGCAAACTTTGAGTGACTATGGGTAATTTCAAAGTCTTTTTAAAGGACATTCCTACTCCCCTGGGCTTAATATCAGCCCTTGCCATTGGGAGAATAAATGGTATTTTGGGATGTTTTAATTTGGGCAGAGCTGGATATCTATGCTGTGTGTCTCTTACAAGTTCAAGAATTTCCATATTATGCTTTGACCTTTTGGGATAGAGAATAATGAAGAACTGTATACATGAGACTACACCCAAATCTGCAAATTACTTTAGAGACAGAGAAGAATGGCTGTGGGGCATGACCTTGGAGACTGGATGTATGTGATAAGAAATGTCCTAGGGTGAAAATCTTCTGAACTTGCTCAGAGGAATAGAAGGATGCTCCTTTGTGTGTGTGTGTGTGTGTGTGTGTGTGTGTGTGTGTGTGTAAGGAGGGGGTTGATATGTGAAATAGGGGAGTGATGGACAGTTTTAGAACTATTTTCTCATTTTTTGTATTTTTGATACCTTACATTTACTAGAGAACATTTGCAGTGTGATGACTTTATTGAATTTTCAAAGTACTAGATTTCCTCTTTAAATTCTTTCCCTGTCTGGAGGCTGAGTTCTCCCCTAAATTAATCCATTCTTTATAATTCTTTGGAACTTTCAAGTTTTGAATAGCATTGCTAGATGAATAATTTGGCTTATCTTAAAAATATTGCACACGATGGTTCTCAGAAATTGTACTCCCAAAGCATATGAGAAAATATTAGGGAAAAAGATAAATTATGAGTGATACTTACATGTTTTAAATAAATCTTATCTCTTCAAATGAGAGAAATAAAAGTAAGATAGTACATTAAACATATTTTTCCCACAAATTGTCTTTTCTTTAGAGGAATCAGTACTGCCTCTATCAGTTTTATTAAATAAAAAGGAAGACATCACAAACACAAAGAAAACTCTGACAGGTATGTTTCCTTTCTCTATTTTGGACTCAAATACACATTTACTTACTAACTGGTCATATAGCCCATGATTGGGCAAGGTTTTCTTCGGAAAATAAACAGTCACACCAGGGTAAACATAGACCTTTTAAAGAAAGTAAAGAAGACTCATGGGAGGCAGTTTAAGAAAGGACTCTACCTTTGGATGGGGATGGTCAAAACCCTCATGTGGGAGAGAGAAATTCACAGTTCAGATGTCCACAAGTTCCATGACTTCCAAAGTCCACCTATGGACCAGTATGTGTAGGAATGTTTCCAAAGGATAAATTTGAAAAAAAAAGATTATTTCATAATATCAAATTTATTTCAATTTAAGAACTTTTCTTCCTTTATTCTGATAATATGTTATGGGTTAAATTTATCTTTCTTTTAGAAAATGACTCTGATAATTGATGGTTGGTGGAAAGTTTGTGTGTATATGTATATTTGCCAAGAAAGATATTACACACACACACACACACACACACACACACACACTCACACACACACACACTCACTGAATGGAGAAAAAAATCAGTGGTCCATGAAATCAAAATTTGAGGAAACTCTGCCCCACTTTACCTAGTGATAAGGTCTATTAAAATAATCAGAGACAATATCTTTAAGTTTCATATTCTGTGGTCAAAAAAGAAAGAAGATTGGCATATAGAAAATGAATTAATGCATAAATAATTATTGTTTTCACTTCTGGTTTGTAAATAGTTGAACCGAACCGAAGGACCAGAGTTAAATTCAGATTTTATAATTATGAAATTTTTAAAAACCCAGAAATGAAAGAAATGCTAATGACCTTGAGATTTAAGCTATAAAGATATTTATTAACATTAAAATAGTGCAAAATGCTCCCAGTTTCTATATTTTGCTTCAACTATAATAATGACCCTGACCTTATACTCCCCTTCTCTTGGGATGGTGGGGGAAGGGTCATTATCTTCAGGTCCACAGCAGCTTCTTAGAGGAAGGGAGGGCAGGGATCCCTAAGCCTGCTTTACAAAGGAGCACATCAAGGTTGAGGTAGTAGAAAAGATTTCTCCCAAGTCACAGAAAAGAATCAGAGCTCAGGGTCAGGTCATCCGAGTATGATTCACGTCCCTTCTGCCACTGTCATGAGGTAATTCTATCAATTTAACAAAAAATGTGTGAGAGCTATGGGCATTATGTCAAACTTTTCTTTCCTAAAATCCTTAAGTTTTCCGTCAAGTTATTGCCATTCATTTTATCATGGAAATTAATAAAGAATTTAGTTTTCTTTACAAGTGAGGAGATAATATATGTTTCCAGCTCTTCGTTCCTCTCCTTTTAAACTTTTACTACAAATTATTTTTAACTTAGCCGGGCGTGGTGGCGCATGCTTGTAATCCCGTTACTTTGGGAGGCGGAGACTGGAGGATCCGGGTTCGCGGCCAGCCTCAGCTCTCTCTCTCTCTCTCTCTCTCTCTCTCTCTCTCTACTTAGTGAGGCCCTCCGCAACTTCATGAGACCCGGTTTCAAAATAAAGTATAAAAAATAGGGCCAGGGGTGTAGCGTGGAGGTAGAACGCCCCTGCGTTCAATCCCCGGTACCGCAAAAAAAAAAAATTATTTTTAACTTCACGGAGCTTTGGAATGGTATAGCTGTGGATGGTGATCAGAGTTCTGGAAGTCATTATATACGACCTTGGACAGATTACCTAACTTTTTTGACCCTCAGCTGTCTCATTTATGAAATTTAAAGTAACTATATGAAAAATGCCTTGTATAACAACTCGCCTGTAATAGGCATTCAATAACGGTGCTCTCAGCAGCAGCAGCATTAATAGTATAAAACAGGACGACCTCAGAAATGCAGGTCAGGATTGATAAAAGAAGAGAAAGAGAGACAAATCCAGTGTCCTCTCTCACTCTTTTCTCTCTCTTTTTCAATGATGAGAAAAAGTGCTGTTGGGGAAAACAAGCCACTACCTTGGAAACACTGAACATAGGATATAAAATAAATCAGGGAATGTGAGAAATTCAACTCCAGACCCAAGGATTCTTGTAGTAACTTGGGTTTTAGATGACCTCAGTCCATGGCAGAAATTTCATAGGCAGGAATTTTGACCAAGTTGACATAACACAGAAATATTCTCTTTTTTCCTATCTCATTTTCACTTTCAATTTTCTCTCCATACTACCACCTCCTCATTTCTGGCCCCCAATACTGTTCTTATTTCACCTCTGTCTAACACCATCTTCCTTCTGTAAAAGCTGCTCCCATTCTTCGACTCTTAAAAAACTGAGCAGTAATGGTGTCAGACACTTGTTGTCTAGATCGATGATGTTGCACTCAACTTCCAAGCTACACCCCAAGCTCCCCCCTTTTTAAATTTTGGGACAGGGTCTCACTCAGCTGCTGAGGTTCTCCCTATGTTACTGAAGCTAGCCTTGAACCTGACCTGCGAGCCTCCTACTCAGCCTCCCACGTACTGGAATTACAACCATACCCAACTTAGATTTCAGTATTTAAAAATAACTATTTTTAAGAAAACTATAATCTGCAGAAAAGCTGCACAAGGGGCAAAATGCATTCTCATACATTGCACCAACATTCACCAATTTTTAAGCTTTTACCACATTAGATTCACACATCTCTTTCTGAGAGTTCATTTTTTTCATGTTAAAAGTATTCACTGGATCCTGATCATAAATAAAGTGTGATTATATTTTCATCATTCAATTTAATGGTAATTATACTCCCTGCTGTAGATTTGAGAATAATATATACCCTTGACTCCCCTATCCATTCTCAGGAATTCCAAGTACTCGGAAAGAAAAACCTGTAAATCTCATTGGAGTACTTCATACTAAAATGTAAATGAAGTCTAACTACCTAAAGAAGTATTTGCACTTAATAAGATGAGGTTGTTAATACACTTACATTTGTTATTGGGGACATGGTGTGGGTATGTTAGATGGTATATTTAAGTAACAAAGTGAACTCTGATTCCTTTGGTATACAAGTATGTCCTCTGGGCCTTTCCTGCAGGGACTCTGCATTTTAACTCTGCACTAATGTTCCCTGTATCCATAACTTATCCTTGACGGTGGTTCTATGGTCCACATGTGGCAAATCAAACATGTGACATGGGCTTGAATATGAGAAGTGTCCCAGAAATTTCATATTGTGTGGCTCTTGCATCTAAATGTCCAAATAGCATAGTCACTTCTTTGGGATAAATTATGGTTTGGAGAGAGAGGCATATTTGCAATCACAAATTACCAATCTAGGTATGAGGAAGGCCCTGTGCATTTCACAAAGCAAGTGTGCCTGTGTTGCCATTTCCCACAAGCATATTGGCTAAACAGTCCTGCAAGTGATGCCCAGGCTTCTCAGACAGGCTGACCGGGCCTCCCAGCACAGCTGCAGGCTTCTAAAGAGGTTGCCCTGCAGAACGATCCTACATATCTGATGAACCACAGGATGTCAACAAGACACACCCATTGTCCCACATTTGGCAGGCTCTAAAAAAAGAATGTAGCAATGCACTTGCATCTCGCCAAACCAGCCCTGGCCAGGGCAGGAGTCTCTTCCAAATGGGTGCGGCCAAGTAGATCACATTGAAAAAGAACAGGCCCTAGGATAAATCCCTAAGAAAGGAAAGCAAAACAAGGCTTCACTGTCACAAAGGAGGAAAAAGGAGCTGTGGACCCTTTCATCCCTCCCTGGGATGGAGAGGGTGTTGACTGAACAATAATGTTCCAGCCTGGAGCTTTTTCCCTGAACTGAGAACCTTCCCAGTGAGGGGAGGTCGTTCAGATGCGTGGTGGTCACACTCAGCCACAAAGGGGCCCATAGGGTGAGGTTATTCAGGTGGGGCTTGATGAGAAAGGCCCAGTTTTCAATTTAAACTTAGAATAATGGAAAGGTCATTTCCTATAGTTGTTATTCATTTTAATGAATGGAGTCTGCTCTTCATCAGGTAGTAAGGATCTGTTTACCCCCTTGACACACACAGGGCATGCGTACTCTTCCAACATGCAGACTGGTGTGATGCTAAGGTGCTGGTGTAGGGCTAGACAATTTTATACATACAAGTGAATACACAGGTAAGAACAGTATTCTTCCACATCACCTCTGCAAGGTATGGATGGAGTATATACCATGTGACAAAATGACAAAACAGCTCTTGCTCCAAAACAAACTGTGTGATCTGAACGTGGTCCATGAGCAGGAAGATATGTGTGTGTATCCATGGTCTCGAAGAGTTTTCTGGACCAGAAAGATTTAGATTTGTTTTCATGTACAGTTTGAGGACTAGGTCTAGTTTATTCTGTCCTGAAAACTTAAGATTGATTAGTTCAGATGAGCATATCTGATAAACCTGTTTTATTTTTTATTTTGAAACAGGGTCTCACTAAGTTGCTGAGGCTGGCTTCAAACCTGTGATCCTTCTATCTTAGCCTCCCAAGTTCTGGGATTACAGGCATATGCCACCAAGCCTGGCCTCCTCTTTCTATTTAAATCTCCATTGACCAATTCAGACACTTCTAACCCCAATCTTTGACAGAAGCATTTTGTTGAGTGTCCCTTTTTCAGATTCCTAAATTTGAAATGTGTTACTCATTTCTCAGGTTATAATACCAGTGCTTAGTCCTTTCATTTTGAACATGATAATTCTCTATGAAGAAATTTTTGGTCACTTTATATTTTGTACAACAACTAGTTTGATATCATTGGTATGGGTTTCAAAGTCTCTTATTGTTGGCTTCCACACAATAATACACGTTTTTCCTATTATCCTCTAACACATGCTCTCCACTGGTGTTTTAGTCTGTGTTTGTTCAAAAACTTCTGGACACAAAATAGTCATTTCTACCTAAAAGCCTATGCTGTACTTTTCTTGCAGCAAAATCCCATCTCCCATTTGCCTATCTAAATACTTGTTAGTTTTTAAGACCAATATTAAAAACTCAGTGCTTTGTAAGGCCTGCTCGGATTACCACAAGGCTCACTCTTGTGCTATTCTGCTCGACTTTTTACCAATGACAATCTCAGCCAAACACATTATTCCTACATACATATTGCATTCAAATGTTCATTGTAGTTTCGGATGGGTTTGTATGACCAATGTGAACTTCCTTTAGGGAAAAGACTATGCAATATAAATATGCTTCCCCATAAACACATTTAAATAACTGGCATAATACCATATACAGTACACAGTGTTTAATGCTTATTTTGGAATGAATTGGGATTAGCTACGAATAAAAATATTTATGAAAAACAACATCACACTAACCAAACCATATCAAAATTAGCTTTATTCTGGGTAAATAAAACTTTCATCTATACATGGACTAATACTGAAAAAAACTGTACTTTTTCACTTGAATTAGAGTTTACTAAGAGATTGCCTGTGAATACTTTCATGATACTGATGCACTATAAGGTAAATGTTATCATTATTTTACAGAAGAGGAAACTCTGCTTTAGAGAAGTTAGTAAGATCAAGATCACACTCTAACTCTCACCCCTAACTCTTAACTGTGTCTTAACCTTGTTCCTAATACAAACCAAGTTCAAATCATAACACTTGCCTTAAATCTTACTGTCACCTAACCCTGCCTCCAGCCCTAGATTTAGCCCAGATTCTTGCTTTAACACCACATTTAACCCTAAACTTAGCCCTAGCTGTAGCCCTTCCCTAACTTTAGCTCTAGTCTTAACCCTTACCCTAACCCTAATCATAGTTGTAGTTCTAAACAGAGTCTTAACCCCTAATTACAGGCCTAATCTGAACCCTAGCTCCAACACTAGTGATAAAGCTATCCCTTAGCCCTAAACCTAACCTTCATGTTCACAGAGCAAATGCATAGTTGAAAACAAGAAAGTCTGCAAAAGGGCGCAAAGAAAAAGAAGGGTCTAGAAGCTATATATGTATATATGTATACACACACAAACATACACATACACACAGTGGCAAAGAAAAAGAAGTAACTAGTATATATCTGGAGCTAGAATCAAGAATCAATACACACACACATAGAAAAAGAAAAAGCTAGAATCAATATATATATATATATATGTGTGTGTGTGTGTGTGTGTGTGTGCATGTATATATATATTATTATAATATATTGTATATATTATATACAATATATTATATTGTATATAATATTAATGTATATATTATATATATATATTCTCTATGTATTTAAATATATAGTCATATTTAGTTCCAGAGATATTAAATCATCATTCTTTTCTTCCTCAATAAATCTGAACTTTCAAAAAGAGAAGACTCAAAAGGAAGAAGCTTTTTTCATGAAAAATTAGGTTTACAAATTTTCTCATTGGGTTTTTTTAAATCTTCCACAAACAAAAGAAAATCCATTTTTTCCTCACACTCACAGTCTGCGGGTTGGCTGCCACTACACTGGGTCAGATGGATTTAGGTTTGGTAACTCTACTTGCTTTTGAAAGGATAATGAAAAGTTGACCAGAAACTTAAGATGGGCATCATGATAGGTAGACAGGTTACCCTTCAAAATATATGTCCGCATCAAAGTCTGGAAACTGAATGTGACCATTTTTAAAACAAAGACTTTACAGATGTAAATAATTTAAAAATCTTGACATGAGACATGAGATCATCCTAAACTCAATGACATCTGTCCTTAGAAACAAACAAACAAAAAGATTCAAAAGAAACAAACAAAAAGACAAGAGGGGAGGAGTCAGTGTGACCATGGAAACAGATTGGAGTGATGGGGTTGAGAGGGGCAGGAAACAATGGAATCTTCCCTAAACACTCCTTAGGGGGTGCAGCCTCACTCACATCTTGATTTTGGACTTTTGGCCTCCCCAGTTTTGAGAAAATAAACTTTGGTTTGTTACCACTGAGTTTGTGGTAATGTGTAATAGCATGCTGAGGAAACTAAGAGATGTGCTCTGATGTAATGAACTCTATAAAAACCAGACAGACAGGTAACACTTGTGAATCTGCTGGGCTAAAGTTCTTGTAATAAACCACCAGGCGACGAAAACGCAATCACGAAGAGAGTTACTGGTGGAGAAACTTGGGTTCTAATGAAATTGGGTCAGTGTGCAAGCTTTTTATATGAAAGATGGTCTATAATTTTAACATCTTTGCTACCTATTACAGACCGCACTTGTCCTTATTGAGAAAAATAAGATGACAAGGTTGTTGCTCATAAAGATTTCACAGACCAGACCAGGGGGAATAGAAATATGTATTTTGATAAATTCTCAAAGAGTAGTGTGAGAAAGTGAGAAGGGTGCTTGGGCAACTCCATCTGCTGGAGTGGGAGC
The DNA here is from genome assembly GCA_004027185.1 of Glis glis. NCBI lineage: Eukaryota > Metazoa > Chordata > Mammalia > Rodentia > Gliridae > Glis > Glis glis. The sequence continues at coordinate 13,751 of PVJS01013535.1, read as the reverse complement.
TGGGAAGGAACGGTACCGGGAATGTCAAGGTAGATGTGGAATGTCACTAGTAAGTTAATTCCTCAAACGATGGCATTGACTGGGAATGTGTAAAAGTCGGTTCCAATTTGCTTATTTTTTCAAATTTATGAAATTGACTTTATTCTAACCTTCCTGCATATTTATATTTATTTCTTTTATTATCCCTCATTTAATGTCAATAATTTTTATTGTCAATCATGCCATGTATAGAAATTTAATACAAGATGTATATTTCTTCTGTGAGTGATTCTTCATGTTGAGTATTATGGAGTAGGTAAGTTGCAGTATGGTGTTCATTTTAGAATGGCAGAATGGACCTCACAGGGTAGACCTTAATATCTGATTAGGAAATGTCATGGGAGGACACGGTGATTCCTTGTGGGTTCTTGGCTTCTGTAGTAAAAAGAATTTCAACATGCGCCATTCAGAGAAAAGGCAAAGGTTTAATTAAAGAAAGGTGGGGATACACGTTCAGGGGAGATGCGGCCATCTCAAGGGTCTGTGAAAGCCGCTGCAGAAAGCGGCAGAGAGAGGCTCAGAGGGGCTCAGAGAGAGACAAGGAGCCTAAGAGGTCCTCGGATGTTATCTATCCTTTTCTTATAGGCTCATTGGAGAGGGGGGTTGGTTAGAGGTACAAGGCAGGAAAAATGAGTCCTTTTCTTTGAAGTTTTAGGCAGGCAAAAGGTGTGGATCCCCTTCCAGAGCGGATTTCCCTGGAGAGGAGACCAGCAGAGATGAGAGGGCAGCCAGCAGGGTGTAGGGCTTCTTAACAAAAGGTGTAACTTTTTCCTGGGATTCTCCTCCTAGGAAACTGAGGTGAGCAGAGTTCTGATGGAGGGTGCAGCAGCCTCTCTCTCTCTCTCTCTCTCTCTCTCTCTCTCTTTCTCTCATCTAATTGCCTCAGGAATTTCTGATGTGAAGCTTGCCCATTGTGATTTTAAAGGTATGGGCCTGGTTTCTACCTAAGAGCAAATGGGCTCTGAAACTAAAGATTATTAAGTTTTTTATTTTCCTTTCCTTCTTCCCAAAATTTTATTTCTTCTATTCTACCTCATCTGAAATGCTCCTGCATGTGAATCTTCTTATAACGTGGCTTCAGTCATATTGAGAACCTGCTCTGTCACAAGGTTCCTGCCATCTCCCATGTAGCCTAGGACTGGTATTCAAGGACCTTTTCCACCTGATGTCTTTCTAGTTTTCTCGTCATTGTTAACATGTCTCTACTTGGACCTTCTATATAATGTGTGTTTTTAAAAATCATTTTGTTGTTTTTATTTTTACATAGATTTCTTAAATTGTCATGGCATCTTACCTGACCCTTAGGGAAATAATTTATGAGTTTTATCTCAAAGTCCGACTCCCTCCTTTTCTCCCACATTTTTTCCCTTCAACATATATTTGCTTAGTGTTTGCAATGCGCCAAAATACTGGACTAGGTGCTAGGGACACAAGGCTCCCAATTTTTGTCTCCCAACCATTACTTACATGTCTTTAAATCTAATGAACTTTTTTCTTTTTTGTCCTCATCATCAATTCTTTTTTGTTTCTCCCACTAGAAAAGTATCAAATAATCTTCCTGATGACAAGAGAAATTTTCCCTTTGTTCACTTTTTGTTTATACTTTTCCTGTGCTGTGCACAGAAGAAATTCAGGAAGGGGGAATGAATGGTTAAACATCAAGGTTGATATTTATATTAACAGTAGGGTACATATGTCTGTGTTTTGTGACCAAAGAACAGTTTACTAGAATCTTCAACCTTTTGTGAAGCCTGAAAATTACCTGGGCAAAAGATAGACTAAATTTAGAGGATTATTTTTCTCTTCTTTCTTCTAAGTGGACTGTACTTGGAAAATATGATTTGAATCACCCCTTGGGGAATTCAAATTGTTGAACTTTGGAAATCAAGAATGATTTACCTTATTCTTTTCTGGATATCAGGACTAGAAATCAGAATGTTATTGCTTATGTTAGATAATGGGAAATCAATTATTTTCCCTTTTATTTAAAAATGATATTGCATTTGCCTATATTTTCTATTGAATAAAAAAGTAGCAGATTTAGGTTACCTACATCAAAGATTTTCAAACTTATTTTAGTCATATGTTCTTTATTAATTGGGATCTTTTATGAACAGATATACAAAACAACTAAAAGTCGAAAGGTCACATAAGAAGTGAGCATTGAGTAGCGTAGAGGTCTTAGGGGGTCCTTAGTCCTTTTGGTAACATCTGTTGGCTCCACCAAAACCCCCAATCTACATAGCGTTCACTTTACAGACCACATAGTAACTTGTAAGAGAGATGGGAAAATATTAATGCTTCAAATCAGTGAGCACTTTAAATATATATGACAGAACAAAAATATTTGTGGTTTGCTATGTTCTCTGAAGCCTTCTGAAAATAAGGAGAAGCAGAAAATAGACGATCATGAACCCTCCAAACTATCAGAAAGTAAACATCCATGCTACAGAACAAAGAAATGCACAAATCAAAGTGTGAAAAACACAAATGAAGCATTAAAAACAGAAATTAAAACATAAAATACGATGGTAGAACTAAGAAAATACATTCATCTTAGCAATAAATTCATCTAAAGTAAACACACTTTGTGAAAAGAAAATATGTATTCTCAAAATAGATTTAAAAATCAATCCTTATTAAAGCTCTTTAAGAATACATTTAAAATAGTGACATAAATTAAAAGTAAAGTGATGGTCAAAGACAAAGGAGAAAAAACAAAGCAAAAGCAAAATCATGGGTCGTAGTATCCCACAAGGCTGAATTGAGAGGTAAGGATGGTCACTAGGAAATGAAAGTGCTATAAATCACCATGAAGGTGTGTCGTGAACTTATTTAAAGCTGAATAGCATAGTCTCAAAAACTTGAAGGCAGCCAGGTATGGTGGCATACTCATGTAATCCCAGTACTTGGGAGGCTAAGATGGGAGAGTCACAGGTTTGAGGCCAGCCTCAGCAACTTGGGGAGACTCTCAGCAGTCTAGTGAGATCCTATTTCAAAATAAAACAAAACAAAACAAAAATTAAAAGGGCTCTGGGTGTAGCTCAGAGGTAGAATGTCTCTGGGTTCAACCCCTAGTACCAAAACAAATAAGCAAAACAACAACAAAAAACCTTGAAGGCAAACAAACCTAAATATAAGAAAAAAAGGTTTTAATAGTCGCAGGGATTTAATCTATCTCATTCAGAGCAAAATGTATCAAATATGCAAAAATAGTATGGACATTTAGATATAAGAATACAAATAAATGCTCAACAAAATGCATAATATTATATAAACAGGAAATCAAACACACATCTTTTTTCACGTTTGTGAATTATTTATTAAATTGTACCTTATAAGAAGCCGGGCGTGGTGGTGCACGCTTGTAATCCCAGTACTTGGGAGGCTGAGACCGGAGGATCCGGGTTCGCGGCCAGCCTCAGCTACTTAGTGAGGCCCTCCGCAACTTTGTGAAACCAGGTTTCAAAATAAAGTATAAAAAATAGGGCCGGGGGTGTAGCGCAGAAGTAGAACGCCCCTGGGTTCAATCCCGGTACTGCAAAAAATAAATAAATAAATAAATAAAATAAATAAATTGTACATTATATTAGGTTGCCAAAAAATCTCAATGATGTTCAGTGCTCATAATGTAATATAAATTTTTTAAACAAAATAGAAAACATCCTCACCACAAAAACGTTAAGGAAATGTCATCATTAATTTTGGGATCAAAACTAGTATCAGCAATTAAACTATCACACACCAAGAAACAGAAGTATACTAAATTTCTCGGCATCAAAACAAAAGGGGTATGGTTAAAGAAGTTACCAGAGGAAAATCCTTATTCTTAATTAATATCACTTGGCATTTATTTAGTTCACTAAACCAGAATGAGTGACAATAAGATAAGTCAATAACTCAGCATCAAACCCAAGAAATTAGAATAAAAAAGAATAGGACAAGTTTACCAAGATGAATAAATCCAAGAGCTGCTTCTTTAAATAAAACTGCTGAGCTAAATAATTTTCTTAAAGTATCGGGCGGAAAAGTATAGCTATACAAAACTAGGGAAGAAGATGGAGAAATGACATAGAAAAATAAGAAGTATGCTAGATGATATTTTTCTGAACTTTATGCAAATATGTTTGAAAAATTGGGTGAAATGCATGATTTTCAAGGAAAGAAAAGATGGCTATAGAAAAGAAAGACTGCTGGGCGTCGTGGCGCATGCATGTAATCCCAGTACTTTGGGAGGCGGAGACAGGAGGATCCGGGTTCGCGGCCAGCCTCAGCTCTCTCGCTCTCTCCATCTCTCTCTCTCTCTACCTAGTGAGGCCCTCCACAACTTCGTGAGACCCGGTTTCAAAATAAAGTATAAAAAATAGGGCCGGGGGTGTAGCGCGGAGGTAGAACGCCCCTGAGTTCAATCCCAAGTACCGCAAAAAAAAAAAAAAGAAAAGAAAGATTAACTAATTTTTATGGAATAAACGGATACAACTGACAAAATTTGTTACCTGTCCTCCCTGGTCTGACCCTCAAATGTACTTGATTCATATAATTTTACTTATGACTTCTCTTAAACTTTCCAGAAATTGACAACTTTAAACAGTTTTGACCTTAGAAAGAGAAAGATAACTTCCAAATTATTTCTAAGACACCAATATAACATAGAAAAAGCTAACAACATCATATTAAAAAAGTTATGACATTTATGTCTAAATATCAATGTTGACATATTAACACAATGTTAGCAAAGGAAATCTAGCATTTTTTTTTTTTTTGCGGTACCGGGGATTGAACGCAGGGGCGTTCTACCTCTGCGCTATGCCCCCAGCCCTATTTTTTATACTTTATTTTTGAAACCAGGTCTCACAAAGTTGCATCTCTCTGTCTCTCTGTCTCTCTGTCTCTCTGTCTCTCTCTCTGTCTCTCTCTCTCTCTCTTCTTAGCAGTTTTTTTTAAAAGAATAATAAAAATGGCCAGGCATGGTGGTGTATGCTTGCAATACCAGTACTTGGGAGGCTGAGACAGGAGGATTGCAGGTTCAAGATTAGTCTCGGCAACATAGTAAGACTCTCAGAAACAACTTAGTGAGGCCCTCAGCAACTTAGTGAGACCCTGTTTCAAAATAAAAAAATAAAATTGGTCTGGTGGTGTAGCTCAGAGGTAGAACACCCCTGGGTTCAAGCCCCAGCACAAATAATAAATAAATAAATAAATAAATAAATAAATAGTAACTAAAAGGGCTGGGGATATAGCTCAGAGGTAGAATGCCCCTGAGTTCAATCTCCAGTACCCCCCTCTAAAGAAAAGAATAATACAACTCTAAGTGAGATTATCTAATAAAGGAAAGATGTTCACTGCAAACATTATTATTCAGAATTTCCCTGAAAGCATAAGAATAAATGTAATGGTAGGCATTGAAGTGTGAATTACACACATTTTCCTTCTGTTCATATAATTGCATACACATAAAAAATTGAGAGGTATACACTAGAAATGTTGTCATTAGAGTGCGGGCTAAAGCTTGGGATGTGAGGGTGATTAACTATCATATGCCATCAAAGTTAGTTTCCATCTGCCATAAGATATCAGTATTCATTGTTGTACTAAAAATAAATACTAAATTATTATCAACCATAAGGTTTTATGTCATTGTCATTATTATATCCTTTTATTTCAGACATAATAAAATACAAAAAAATCTTAAGACCAATGACAATGAATATTATTGTGCATTTTGTTAGCTCCTGAAATTTTTACAAACATTTTTATTATATCTTATCAATAAATAGCTAAATAGAAGATTTACTATTACTTCCAGTGAAATAGTACATTGTTCTGGGGCCTTCTTAAATTGCATTTCTTAGGAGTTAATATGTTTATTCCCTCAAATTCTGATTTGAAGGTGAAACTCGTAACAAGACTTTGAACCTCCTTGATCTTCTCTTGCCTTTTTGTATCCGGGCCCCTTCACAGAAGCCTCGTGGTCTTCTGGACTCTTCAGGACTGTGCCCTTCAGTCTGTCCTCCAGCATCGACCAACCCTCAGCCCAGAATTACAGAGCAAAGAGTCTGGGAATAAGGAGAACCCACCAGGTAGGTAACAGCCAAATCCTTCTACATTCACCTGAAGAATGTGAGCTTTCTCTTATGAAAATGTTGTAAATGGCCAGGCGTGGTGGCGCACGCTTGTGATCCCAGTACTTGGGAGGCTGAGACTGGAGGATCCGGGTTCGCGGCCAGCCTCAGCTACTTAGTGAGGCCCTCCGCAACTTCATGAGACCCGGTTTCAAAATAAGGATAAAAAATAGGGCCGGGGGTGTAGCTCGGAGGTAGAACGCCCCTGGGTTCAATCCCCGGTACCTCAAAAAAAATGTTGTAAATGGTGACTGTTAAGGTTAGATTTGCATTATGGAATTTATACTAATGAGTAGATGGCACTTTGGTTACAGGGTGGAAAGTGAATTACAGGAAAGCAACTAGGAGGTCAGGGACTTGAAACCACATTTCCAGTCCTGATCTGTTTTGTGCAAATTATCTTTTAAGTAGGTCTAAGCTTATAAAAAGGCTGAGTAGGGAATTTGCTCCTCATGTGATAAGTTTAAGGGATTCCAGGAAGCTGGGGACTTAAACTCAGACCCCATGCCTAACAGTATTGGGCTCTGATAGTCTTCTGACATAGAGGCATTTTGTGACGTTAGGATTCACATCTTAGGAAAATTAAAGTGATACTGAGATTTTTGTCTTGCAAGAGTGGGTTTTTTAGATACTGCCCCAATTCCTTAATAGAATATCTTAATGACGCTCAGGTTATGGCACAAAATCAGTATTCAGTTAATCTTTAAATGAATGAATAAAGGAACAAATGAAAAGAATGAATGCAAAGGGATATAGAAGGGTTGGAGTTGCTTTTGTTGGCAGGGACAGCAGTTGTCTCAGAAAGTGAGAAGTTTGTGAGCTTAAATTACCCATTTGTTTTTCTGGGCGCCAGTCTTGCTGTGTGAGAATACTTCCTATCCTTCATATATCAGGAGTAATACAAAGAACAAAAATAAATTAAAAAAAGAAAGAAATGATTTCAGTGGATACCTGTATAGGTATAAGATGGAAAAGCTCTATTTAAAAATAGAGCAGTCCTAAATAAAACCCTACATTTTCTATTTCTCCCCCATTGTAATACCCCTCTCCACTGTTGCTTATATAATCTTTCTTGTTTGCTAAACTTTGCCCTATATTTGTCTTCATTGTCCAGGTTTAACCTGGAGGAAAGGGAGGCGGGGAGGAAATGAAATTTTTTCTTGAAAAATATTCCTTACTGAACACAGGAACTGCTCCATATTGCCTAGGAAGCCAAGGCGCCCCATGAATTCAGGCTCTATTTTTGAAAGTCAAAAGGATTCCAGGCAGGCAGGTTTGACTGAGATAAGCATCCGGATTTGAGGATGGTTATCTGAAGCCCTGTCTGTCATTACATTTCAGGGCAATGAAAGAATATCTACTCTTGGGTTCTAAATCAATGAAGATTCAATGAACGTCTCAGCTTGTTTTTTTGGCCAACTCACTGAAATATTTCCCAGATTTGCACTTTGCCTGTCCAAGTGTGTGGGTATCAGTGTGTGATCAGTACTTCCCATCCTGTTCGTAGATATATTGTTTCCTACCCAGACAAGTGCCTCTTAACTGATCCTTAAAATAGAGGTCAGGATGAAAAGGTGTCCTTGCTGTTTTTCATGAAGGGCATTTTAATGGCCAGTGTTCCAGGTGCTGAGGAGCTAAAATAACAACAGGGACTATTTGGAAAAGAAGGTGAGAACCTTCTTATCATGAAGGATCATTTCAAGACTGGCACATCACTTAAATTGGAGGTTAACTATCAGAAAAAGTGCTCAGGGATAATAGGGTACAGTTAGAATGAATGTAGTCAGACTGAATTAGCTGTCCAAAGGAAAGCTTTCTGCAATTAATTCCAGTTTAGCTGTGCCCTGCTTCAAAGAAGGGATGAGCTACAACTGTGGCCACAAAACCACGTTTCAGGCTAGGCAGGTATAAGTTCAGTTTCTCAGTCCGGGAGAGGTTATGCCGGTATGCCCCCCCAAATTTATTGAGTGTATGCTATATACACCTTAATGTGTGGATGTTACATATCAACAAAAATTAAATTAAAACCTGCTACCTATTTATTTGGGATAATTATAGGACATCGATACTATGATTCTCAAAACAATGGCCCATTCCACATCCCACTCAATGCCTACTCCCCAGTTAATATTTTTCCTCTAAAATTGAGTTTGGATGTGCCCTCTGGGTAGTGTTTATTCATAGAATTATGGCAAGATTTTGCAGGGAAAAATGAGTGAAGGAAGAAAATTGGGTCATAGGACATTGTTAGGCTTCATTGTTGTTACATATTGAGGATCCAGAAGATGATGAAAGAAGCATCTTCAAGGGTAATAAATATGAAAACAATTATGCATTGTGTTTGTCCCAGTGGTTGCTTGCAGTGTTGTTAAGAATTGATATTATCTCGTGTGCTAGAAGGGTGGCAATGCATTTATGTGTGGACAGGATGTAGACAGCTGTAGAAAAACACACTGCAGGAGATAAGATCTAGAAACCCCCCCTTTAAAAAAATTTCTCCCCAAGTCCTTTTAACCTCCCCTCCCCCACGTGTCCCTTGAGAGAACTGGTCTGTTGGGCTTCTCATTATGAGTTGTGTTTGATTTCTTTCAACTGTTGTCTCTCCAATGTTTCAGTAACACTGATCTATATCTTGCTACTTCACTGTTTTTCTTGGTTCTTCTAGACTCTGATCAGCAGTCCAGTGTGAGGGACAAATCAAGGTCAGGTGATTCAGAAAAGAAATTTCCAATTCAATGGATTTGAGAGTTTCATCAAGGGGGAGTTGTTGTTGTTGTTGTTGTTGTTGTTTGTGGTACCAAGCATGAATATCTACCTTTCTCAGTAGTCTAGAGCCTTTTAAAGAAAGACGTACCAACCCCTAGCTCTCATGAGTACCTACCTAAGTTGGTAGCTACCAATTTAGGGTTTGCTTCTTCTCCAGGGAGTTACCCTGCACTCAGCTGTGAGGTTTTGTTAACAGGAATGGAACAGCTCAAACGTAATGACCACTGGCATGGAATTCCAAAGGCCTGAACCAATACCTAAAGGAGGCGCCAAATCTGTGGTGCAACTCATGTTTCTGTGCTTCCCTGGGGGTTGGGCTGAAGCTCAGCTCCTGCTGAGACCACAGCCTTGCTCACCAGCTTCTCCTGCCTCCCTGCTTTCCTCATTCTCCCTGTCCTGGGAACACTTGAATCCCTGTCCCAGACGCTGCTTTAGTAGAACCCAATATGAAACCACACCCCGTGTTTTTAAATCCTCACGCTAATTTATGTTGCTGTTTGTCTCAAAGAGTGAATGGTCTAATCAAGGTCATTTTCTGGGATCATTAACTTTAGATTAGTTCTATGGTTTGAGCAAAAGCTGTAATTGTAATGCTATTAAGTATTTTCTTGGCCTATTTAGAAATAGAAATAACATTTGAGAATCGTGTAAGACTATTTTTCATAAACGATGTGATGACAAACTCTAATGAAAATAACGTATTTGACCTTTCGAGTTAACCAGAGATGAAATTATGATCCCTCTGCTCGCCATCTATTATATTTGCTACTTGACCTTCTTTCATTGTCTATTTATAAAAACATGTCAAGCCATGTTTTCGTATAAGAGGTCAACTTTCACGTTTGTAGAGCTAGCTTGTTTCTGGGCGAGCACTCAGATTTTGAAGGCAAGAAAATTATCTTGGCATTCTTGCAACTTGGCTCATTCCTTGAGTATGATAAATCTTTATGTATATGTATCATGTGTAAATAAAATAAACAAAAGCCTGCTACCTATTTACTTGAGACTATTCATACATTTTTAAGAAGCAATGTATTCCTGATTTTCTGTTCATGTGGCAATAGTACCTGACTATAATAAAGTAGCTATCATTGCATGAGTTCTTAAAATGTGACAGGACTGTGCCAGCATTATTTCATTTGAGGATGAACACATCACTAGGAACAGATATGAGTGTCTCCATTTTGCAAATGAGAACCTTAGATATGTTAATAAACTCGTCTATGTGATAAGTGAAACCAAAATTATAACATCATCTGATACTCAAGACAATTATATTTAAAAGTAGGGAGGGGAAAGGGACCTGGAGAACATTATTGTTGAGTGAGATTAGCTAGTAGTAGAACGTGAAGGGTTGTATGTTTTCTCTCATATGTGGAAGCTAGGGCGTAATTGGGATACCAGAGGGACTTCAGATAATGGAGGAGAAACTCCAGTGGATCTAGAAAGGTGGTCTAGGGGAAGTTTGGGGAGGGGGAAGAGGGAGGATCAATGAAGGAATCATTTCCATTGATATCATGTACATATGTGAGAATACCAATGTTAATCTCAATACCCTGTATGGGGAGAGGGGTGAAGGGAAGGGAGCTGGGGGAAAGCCCACCAAGTGCTGTGTGCATGTGTGTCACTATCAGTATGAACTACATCATGATATGAGACTATAATGTACCAATAAAAGTATAAAAGTAAATATGTAACCAGGAAAAACAAATAAATATAAATGGTCTTAATTCAACAACAAAAAGGTAGAAGTTAACAGATTAGATAAGAAAACATGACCCCACCATACGGTGTGTTTATAAGAAACTCACTTAAAACTTTAACACAAAAGTAGAATTAAAGTAAAAGGATGGATAAGTTATACCATGATATATATAAAGAGAGACGTGACTATATTAATATGAGATAAGGTACATTTTGGAGCAAAGAAAAATTTCAAATCAGTTACTTAATCCTCCCTGAGAAACTAGAAAGAGTAAAATAAATGAAAAGTAGGCATAAGCAAAGAAGAAGGCATAAGCAAGGAAGATAAGAGCAGAACTCAAGGAAAATGAAAACAAGAAAGCACAACTGAGACAATCAATGAAACATAAAGTGGTTTATTTGAAAAAATCAATAAAATTGCTAAACTTCAGCAACACTCTCAAAAATGAAAACAGATGGCATAAATCACCAAACTCAGGAATACAGCTGGGGCTGTCTGGGAGCTGGTAGCAGGGTACTCTTGCAAACTTCACAAAGTCAACAACTTGGAGAAACAGACAAACTTTTCAAACACTACAAATCACTAAAACTCAGCTAAGAAGAAAGAATCTGAATGGTCCTATAACCAATCAAGAAATTTAATTTGTGATTTAAAATCTCCTGGATAAATCTCCAAGCCTAGATAGTTTCACTGGTGAGCTTTACCAAACATTTTATTTTTTAATTTTTTGCGGTACCAGGGATTGAACCCAGGGGCGTTCTACCTCCGCGCTACACCCCCGGCCCTATTTTTTTTTTTACTTTATTTTGAAACCAGGTCTCACGAGGTTGCAGAGGGCCTCACTAAGTAGAAAGATAAATAGAGAGAGAGAGAGAGAGAGAGAGAGAGAGAGCTGAGGCTGGCCGCGAACCCGGATCCTCCAGTCTCCGCCTCCCAAAGTACTGGGATTACAAGCGTGCGCCACCATGCCCGGCTCTACCAAACATTTAAAGAAGAATTAATACAAACTATACATAACTTTTTCTAGAAACTTGAATATTCCCAAACTCATTTTATGAAGTCAGTATTACCTTGACATGAACCAAATGAAAAAAAGAAAACTGCAGATCAATGTTTCTCATGAACTTAGATAAAAATTCTCAGCTAAATATTAGCATATTAAATCTAGCAATATTTAAAAAAATAACTATACACCATGACCAAGTGGGATATATTCCAGGTATGTAAGACTGATTTAATATTTGAAATTCAATCACTGTAACAGGCTAAATTGTAAAAAATCACATGATTATAAAAATTGATGCAGAAGAAATATTTGAATATACCCCAAAACTCACTTATATGAAAATTTTTCAAAGTATTAGAGAACTTGATAGAGAACATATATGAAATAATCTGACAGCTGAAAGTGTACTACCATTGAAAGACAGTGTTGTACCTGAGATGGGAGCAAGTCGTCATATGTAAAATTGTACAGGAAGCTGTATCCCTTACAATTAGGCAAAATCAAAATAAAATAAAGAAATAATAACAAGGGAAAGATACACAGGTTCGATTGCACAGGGAGAGACAAAAGTAGCCTTATTTGAAAATGACATGACTAAATCCCAAAAACTATACAAAACAAACAAAACAACAACAACAACAAAACACACAAAGTTCCACTAGGTTATAGGATTCAAGATCAACACAGGATAAATCAATTGCTAATAAAGAACTTGAACATGTGGAAACCAAAACTAAAAATACAATACCATTTGCAATCATTCCAGAGAAAATGAAAGATTTAAGTATAAACATTATAAAACATCATGTGTTAGGGATATTTGCATAACATTTGTTATAAACATAACAAAACATTTGTTAGGCTCTGTATGCTGAAAATCACACACTAGTGATGATAGAAGTGAAAGAAGACCTTATAAGTGGGGAGTCATACCATATCCACATATTTGAAGACTCAACAAGTAAAGATGTCATGTATTTCCAAATTATTATTAATTTTTATTTTTGTTTCTTTTTTTCCTTTGTGGTGCTGCAGTTTCAGTAAGGCTTAGTCCATGCTAAGCCTGTGCTTTATCACTTGACCTGAGCTACATCTCAGGTTGAATTCTTTATAGGTTCAATGCAATTTCTAAAAATCCTACCAAGGATTGTTTTTGTGTTCGTTTTTGCGGACATATACAATCTACTATAAAATTTATATGGAAAGATAAAGGCCAAATAATAACTAAACCATTTTGAAAACAGAAAAACATGGAATGAATTAATCTACTGAATGTTAAAGTCTACCATATAAGTACAGTAATCAAGACAGTATCCTATTGATGAAGAATGACACATATAGATGAATAGAAAGACATCTCAGAAATATACTCATATGCGTATGCCAAATTAATTTTGACAGAGATGGAGAAGCAATTCCTTTGGAGAAAGGACAGTTTTATTTTGCAACAAATTTTACTGTAGCAATTGAACATACATAGGCAAAAAATCAAATGAAAACAAAACAAAAAAAAATTAAGTCGAACCTCACACTTCATACAATAATCAAAAATAAATTTAAAACAAATATGTCAAAAACAAGCATACACCTAAAAGTATAAAAATTTTAGGAAAAGTACAGGAGAAAATCTTTGAGATGTACAGCTTAGGTAGAGATCTTAGAATTGACAACAAAAGGATGAAGGGAGATGGAAAAGCCATTCTCAAAAGGTTACATACTGTATGATTCCATTTTTACAACATTCTTGAGATGAAAAAATTATAGGAGTGAAGAATGCATTAGTGATTGCTAGGGCAGTCTGATGAGAGAGAGAGGTAAATGTAATTTTTTCCCATAACAGGAAAAACTGAGAAATTGGATCTCATCATACTTAAAACATCACTTCTAGCCAGGCATGGTGGCCCACACCTGTAATCCCAGTACTTGGGAGGCTGAGACAGGAGGATTGCAGGTTCAAAGCCAGTCTCAACAACTTAGGAAAGTTCGTAGCAATTTAGCCAGACCCTGTTTCAAAATAAAAAATAGGGCTGGGGGTGTAGCTTGGAGGCAGAATGCCCCAGCAACACACACACACACACACACACACACACACACACACACACACACACACAAA
>PVJS01013534.1:0-41921 GCA_004027185.1 Glis glis | reverse complement strand
AGCGTGTGCCACCACACCCAGTACCCCTGGGCATCTTCTACCAGACAGCAAGGAAGAAAACCTCAGAGGGAAGCTTTAGGGGTGTCTTTCTGTGTGTCCTGCAGGAAGAGGCCTGTGCTGTGGGGTTGGAGACCTGGGTCCCAGTGCCAGATCCGCTACTAAATGCCTGGAATGTGGAGACTGCTCACTTTGCCCTTTTAAAGATCTGTTTTCTCACCCGTAAAATGATCCGTCGAAGAAGAATAAAACGAAGGGGTTGGGTAATGTTGCTGTGTGTGGTTGAAAATGGGATTCTTTTATCCACCATGGATAGCACACATTTAGAGCCATTGGCAGGTGAGGAGAGGAGGGGAGACCAGGCCATTCAATCCCGCATTCTAAGCACCTGCCCTGCCCAGACACAGTGCTGGGCGCCGGGGACACGGCAGAGGACAAAACAAATTTGCCTACCCTCTGGAGCTCGCCTCTGGAGCAGGGCAGGCAAACGTTTCTGTAAGAGCCTGAAAGTAACTATTTTAAGCTTTATGGGCCACCTGGTATTGGTTGCAACTAGGTTTAAAGACTAAATCTGCTGTTGTAGACACTCCGTAAGCGAAAGTGTGCCGCAGCTCTGTCTGTTCTAGAAGCCTGTTTGATGGGATCCAGGATGGAGAACCAGCTCTTCCAACGCTAATGACAGAGCTGGGCACAGTCCACAGAACGGAGCGGGTCAGGTGCCACCCGACGCTGGTGCCCCTGAGAGCTAGCTCAGTGGCTGGGAAAGTCACAGGGCTCAGCCACGGGGCCTGGTGTCCACTCCCCATCCCACCCTCTCTTTCCTTCCTACTGCTTCCCAAGGAGCTGGAGAACTCCTCCAAACCTCTCTCCCTCTGAGTGCAGGGATACCCTTCCATGAAGTGGCTGCCATAGAGAGAGGGAGGGAGAGGGAATCTAGAAGATTCTCAGAGAGTGGGGCCTAAGCAGGAGGCCAGGGCAGAGTAGAGAGGAGGCTCTTCATAGACCAGGGGCCTGGAAGATCAGCTCCTCACCTCCTGTTCCGCTGAGCATCCTGACCCCCACTTTCTAATCCCTGCCTGGCTGGGAGCCTCCCCTGCTTCCTTGATCATGGCGGAGCCTCACCTCCTCCAGCATGCCCACCAGCTTGCCTCTGTCGGATTGGGTCTGGCCTGCATCTCCTCAAATCAGCTGGCCCTCGGGAGACAGTGGCTTTTATCTTCTGATGATACGGACATCTTTCCTCACCTGTTTGTCAAATATTGCCATTAGAGCGAGGTCAACCCTACCCCATCATGGTGGATGCTCTCTGAGCAAGAGTCCTGTGTATCCACAACCATGGGCTCCCCCGGGCGGAGGCTGAGTCTCCCATCGTACTGGCCTCTCCCGAGGGCAGGAGTTGGCTCCCTGTCCCCTTTTGTCTCAGAAGTTCTTGAGACAAAGCCTGTTGTCCCTGTTGGCTCCGTTTCCCCAGCAGGTTGACCAGGAATTTCTAGAAGGCAGGATCCCCGGCAACGAGGGTCATAGGTGGTCCCTACTCTTCCCAGGACGACCCAGGATGCACCAGCCCGTGGCAGCAAAGGTCCTGTGTGATGTCATTGTGCCCAGCTGCCAACTGGCTGTAATACTTCATCCCTGTCTGTGTCTGTGCTTAATGACTCCTCCCAGCTCCCCGTGTCTTGGCTGGCCATGCAACCTGCTCTGGCCCACAGAAAGAGGTGGCAGGGTACCAGTCCTGGGACTAGGTCTCAAGGGACCCTGCACACTTCCCCAGGCCTCTGCAGTGGCCATGAGAATCTGCGGGGCTAGCCTGTGTGAAGCCAACAGACATCTGAGACAGGCCCGAGTCACCTCTGTCATCCCGACGAGGCCAGCTTAGGACAGCCAACCGTCAGCCAACCCTGGACATGAGAGCCAGCCCACTGCCCAGCTCGTCCCTCCAGATGTGTGAGCAAAAGTACTTATTGTTGATGCCTCTGAGGCGCTGTGGTCATTTGTTGCATAGCGTTACCATGGCAACAGATGCCAAGCCATGTATAGTCAAGAATTTGGGCTCCAGAGTCCGGCTGCCTGGAATCATCTCCTGGCTCTGCCATACACTGGCTGTGTGACCTGGAACAAGTTACCAAGCCCCTCTGAGCTTCAGTCCTCTCACCTACACACTGAGCATGATAAAAGACATCACCTGGCGAGGTGTCACGAGGATTGAATATCTCACCTAAGTGCTTAGAGCAGAGCCTGCCGCATGACAAGCGGTCAATAATATTGACTCATGATCCTATCACTATTGCAGAGCCGGTGAGGATGTATTTCTGGGTCATTTCCATCTCGACTGCACACTCTGACAGAGAGGAGCTCCCCAGCTCCATCACCATCACCTTTAATGGGTTCCACTGAATCCTTGCAAACCACACTGCCAAGCTCATCATCTCCCTGACTCAGAAGAAAAACTTCTGGAGAAAATGCCCGCGGGAATCCGGATCCCCGGACAGAGTCGACAGGCTGGGTCCTCCTTGCTCTCCATCTGCGAGCTGAAGGAAGGAGCCGGCTTGCCCGGAAAATGCACACTTCTGTTTTGAGATCCTGGCTGTGCAGATCTGGTGCCAAAACTCTGCGCAAAGAGCTGAGAATTCACCCAGCAGCGCCGTGTGGGGGGTGGCGAGCACGTGGCCATGGCGCAGGGTGGACGCCTTCCCTTCCAGCTGCCAGGAGGTGGGCAGTGGGTGGAGACGGAGGCTAAGCACCTGAAGAAGGGGCTGGCCCAGGTGCAGGGAGGCCGAGAGTGTGTGTGTGTGTGTCTGTGTGCATGCATGAGAAGGTGTGTCCAGGCGGGTGGTTTTGATCTGGATCTATGTGCATGCATGAGAGAGAGGGACACTTCTAGGGTGGGAGTTTGCAGGAAATGCAATTGGAAGGGGTGGGAGTCTTGGCTTGACATTAACACTAATTCCAGAACCCACACACGGAACCCTAGGAGCCAGATGTGCTCCAGAACTCGGGCCTTGTCCTACCTCTGAAAGGTGGTATGGGGCTCATTCAGTATATCGTACAACCTGTCCGGGGGTGGTGGGATCTCTCCATAATCGCCCCATTAATATTTCTGCAGCAGGGCATCTGGGCGGCAGTGCTAAGCGAGATAAACAAAGACCATTAATGACCTCCCAGTGGCCGAGGCCGGGACTCATTCAGGTCAGGCCCAGTTTTGCCACCCAGTGAATTACAAAAAAAAAAAAAAAAAAACCCCACAAAACTCAAAAACAAGAAACAAGCCCTTTTGGTTTGTAGGGAAGAGGCTGTGAGCAGGTTTGTGAACATAGAGGACGAATCATGACATTATTCTCATGACCACTGCCATAGCTTCTATTTATACAGCATCTGCCACACGGCAGGCCCTGCTCAGAGGCCGGCTGACTGTCACCAACGCCCTGGAAAGGGGGCCCCACCATCTATATCTGATGGAGGAAGGGAAGGTAGGGCTGTGTGGGTTCCCAGAGCTAAGTCACCAGGGCTGAGAAGAGGAGGCAGGGCACAGAGGAGGCAAACTGTACCCGGAGAATCACCTGGAACGAGGTGCCTAGGAAGAGATAGCTTTAGTGTATGTGTGTGTGTGTGTGTGTGTGTGTGTGTGTGTGTGTGTGTGTGGTACTGGGGACTGAGCCCAGGGGTGTTCTACCTCTGAGCTACACCCCCAGCCCCTTTTATTTTTCATTTTGAAAACAGGGTCATGCTAAGTTACCACATGCTGGCCTCGAACCTACGAGCCTCCTGCCTCAGCCTCTACAAGCACTGGAATTACAGGTGTGTGCCACCGCGCCCGGCTGAGATGGCTTTAGCTGAAACCACGTGTTTCTTTCAGCTGAATCTGCACCAATCTGTGAGTAGCCATAGCTTCTTCATGTTTCTGGAATGAGGAATGATACGGTCATAAGACCTTCTGACCCTCTGCCCAGGGGCTTCCTGCCCTCAAGTCCTCCAGAAAGAGATCCCAGCACACTGAGCCCTGCTCCCGGTTTAGCTGGCCAACAGCTCCATCCACGGGCCCTGGACCCATCTCACAACTGGAAAAACTAAGGCTTTACACACAGTGATTTGTCCCTTAATGTGCAGGCATGTCTCAGTGAGAGCCGAATTATAGCATTCACACGGTTCATATAACGATATCATTAATAACGACAATAAACACTAGTTGGGCACTTACTGTCTACTGGTGGGGCTGGGCTGGGCGAACGTTCTAAAAGTGCCGCATAAATGTTTGGCTTCTTGGGGGGGGGTTGGGGGAACCTCAACAGGGTGCTTACGAGGTGGGAGACAATCAGAGATTAGAGACCCCACTGGAAGACAATAGAAGGGAAAATAGGACCATCTCCTCACGCAGAGGGAGGGGGACTGCAGGTTGCTGGGAATTTAAGATAATGGGCAGGGAAAACAATCACTTTATTTAAATGAGTGGAAGAACTCTTTGGCTTCTCTCTCTAAGAGGAAGCAGTTAAGGGGTTTTATTTTATTTTTGGCCCTAATAATATTACAATCTTCAGGCTGGTTATTATCTGTCACTTTCCAGGGAAGATTGAAAAGAAAATAGTTTTATCCCAGGCAATTGTAAACCGTTCCATTTGATGAGTTGTTGTTCCCACTTAGATATTACATGCACCAGCGTCAGGTGACCCGGCCCGCTGGGTGGCTTTGTTTAACTGGTTACAGAAGACAGGGGAGAAGACAGAATTCTCCCGTCTTGCAGACAGCAGTTCTCAAAAGCAGTGTGCAGGGGAGTCTCGGGGGATGGGCGGGCATTGAAAGCACAGACTCCCCAGTTTTCCAGCAGATGTCTGGCTTGGGGGGACTGGGGGGGGGGTTGGATCTGTGCCTTTAAGGAGCTCTCTGAGCCCTGCTGCTGTAGCCATGAGAAGACTGACTGCCCTGCTTGGCTGGGGGCCTGTATGGTGTGAGAGGCTCAGAAATCAAGATCCAAGCTGGGTGCAGTGGTATATCCTGAATCCCAGTACTTCGGAGGCTGAGACGGGAGGATCGCACGTCTGAGGACAGCCTCAGCAACTAGTGAGACCCTGTTTCAATAAAAAATAAAAAGGACTGGGGGTATAGCTTGGAGGTAGAATGCCTCTAGATTAAATCCCCAGTACAAAAAAAAAAAAAAACAAAAACAAAAAACGATCCAGAAGCTGTCGGAGCAGGACAGGATCCTGCACTAAGCCTTAGTTTTTAACTGTAAAATGGGGAGAGGGCACATGGGTAGACTGAGTCTAAAACAGGGGTCGGCATGCTGGGATTGATTTCAGGAGGACAGGAAGACCCTGGGTAGGCAGAGGGCCAGAAGTGCTTAAGGCTTTTTCATCCCTTATTCCAGAAACATCCAGAAGCTATGTCTACACACAGGTTGGTGCAAATTCAGCTGAAGGAAATATGCAGTTTAAACTAAGGCTGTCTTCCTAGGCACCTCGTTCCAGACAATTCTCTAAGTGCAGTTTACCTCCTCCATTCATTCTCTCTCTCTCTCTCTCTCTCTCTCTTCTCTCTCGTTTTTTTAGACAGGTCTATGTTACCTGGGCTGGCCCTGAACTCCTGAGCTCCAGGGATCCTCCTGCCTCAGCCTCCTGAGTAGTCCTGTCTCCTCTTATCAGCCCTCGTGACTTAGCTCTGAGAACCCACACAGCCCTGCCTTCCCCTCCTCTTCCAGAGATGACGATGCCACTCTCCAGCGCCACGGTGACCATCCAGCTGGCCTCTGAGCAGGGCCTGCTACGTGGCAGACACCCCACGAATGGCAGCTATTGCGGCGGTCATGAGCATCACACCCTAACTCCTACTATGTTCACAGGCCCGTAGTCTCTTCCCTGTTACCCGGAAATCCCAAAAGATCCCAAACCCAAAAGGTGGCTTGCTTGCTTGAAATCCATTTGGTGGTAATACTGAACTTGACCTGAAATGAAAAAACCTGAAAAACTCAGTAACCAATACAAACATTTTCTTGTGGACCTACTATGTGCGGGGCACTCTCACCAGCTGAATCTGCTTCAATCCTCATTGTGACATTGATGGCAGAATTATTATCCTCATTTTATGAACGAGAAAATGGAAGCTCCGAGAGGTGGTAGACTTGACCCAAGTCCCACAGGTTACAGGTGACAGAGACAGGACTCAGGAGGGACCCTCCAACCTTTACAGCAGACGTGACTTGTACTCCCCCCTCCCCACGTAGGTCTCCACCCCTCACCATCCACCGCAACCTCTGCCTGAGGCTGTTTCTTTGGCTGCCAGCATCTCTCCAGAGCTCCTACCCCCAGGAGTAATCCTGAGTCCCAGACTGGCAGGGAGTTGGTGATGAATACCCACCTCCCCGCCCTTCGTGGGGCATGGACGACACCTAGTTGTGGTCCACACTACCAGCCAAAGAGCGATTCCTGGACCCGCAGTGCCTGGGAGTGTATTAGAAATGCAGATTTCCAGGCCCCACCCCAGGCTCCTGAGTCAGAATCTCTGGAGATGAGGCTCCAGGATCTTCCTTTAAACCCCATTCAAGCTGGGCATGGTGGCTCATGTCTGTGATCTCAGTACTTGGGAGGAGACAGGAAGATCGCAGGTTCAAGGCCAGCCTCAGCAACCTAGCAAGACCCTGTTTCAAAATAAAAAGGGCTGGGGGTGTAGCTCAGAGGTAGAACCTCGTGGGATCAGTACCACAAAAACAAAACACCCTGTAGGTGAATCTTGCACGCACTGCAATTTGAGCAGCGCATTCCACACGCAAAGCTCCTCTCGGGCTTTGGCCTCACTTCCCACCCACTCAAAGACTCGCTCCTAACAGTCGAGCGTCACTTCCCTGTCCCCTGTCCTCACTTCCTTGCCCACGCTTCCAGGGATCACCTCCAAAATAAGTCACTGGTACTCAAATCTTGTCTCAGAGTGAGGAGAGCTTCGGGGGAAACCCTGCCAAGACAGACCTGAGCCCCCAATCTGTCCACAGCATCTCTGGGGCTTTGGGATACTGACAGCAGTGAATCCTGATGGGTGCCGAGACCCCTGGCTAATGGCCCACCTTCATTTCTTCCTCCTCTGCACCTCATCTAACTGTCACAGGGTCCCCGGACGCAGGTGCCATTCTAAGCTAGTTGGTGCAGAAAAAGGGGCTGAGGTGTAGCGGGGCTGGCTGGCCAGGGCCGCCCGCCTTGTTCTCTAGACAGTGGATCAGCTCTCAGGAGTGAGGATGTGACTTCAGGATGCCTCTGCCCCGAGGCAATGGGGTCCCCTCAGCCCTCTCACCAGGGCTCCATCTGTGGCTCCCTCGCCCTCGCTCCTCCCCTCATGCAGATGGCCTGGTCAGCCCCACGTGGACAAGGCCCAGGCCAGCCAAGACAGGTGGAGTCCTGTGGCCACTGTGCCAGGGTTCCAGGGACGAGGCGCAGCTGTCTTGCCAGCATCTCTGGGTTCTTGACTGGCCTCGGGCCTCTGGACCAGCCCTGCCCCTTCCCTAGATGCTGGCTTTGGGAGAGGGCACGGGACTTTTATTCTTCCCGGACCCTCCTCGATGCCCCTCCTCTCTGCCCATTCCGTGTCTTCCTTCGTCTTCTTTGTTCCTCCAGCCCCAGGAGGAAAGGGACCCACCAATTGACAACATTCCCTGTGCCAAGTGCCACGCAAGGGTCTTGTCTTAAATCCACCCCTTGCCTAACTGATGAGCTTTGGAACCCATCTGCAAAGGGAGGAAACTGAGGCTCAGAGCGCTGAAGGGAACTGACCAGTTGCACACATACAGCAAGAGACACAGCTGAGCTTGACCCCAGAGTCGCACAGTGTCCCGACACCATCCTGCCCCTGCCATCCGGGGATGTACTGCCTTTCTGCATCTCACGGAGTCCCTGAGTCCGTGCTTTCTGGGGCCCTGCCACCCCAACACCTCCACCACGCCACCACCAAGCTCTCTCTGCCATTGGCTGCTTCTCTCCAGCCTGTGCGCATGTGTGCAGCAACCCATCCTGAGCACAGGCAATCTTCTCTTGTCTTTACTATGAAATGTCAGGAGAGAAGTTTCTACCAAGGGGTGGACACAAGGGCCAGAATGCAAGAGGTCCTGGGAGGTGAAGACAGGGTAAAGGCAGCTCGTGGGTGAACTTCTACCAAGAGCTTCATGGGCTCCAAACCTATTGGCCCTTTTCCAGACTTCCACTACATCCTCTGTAGTAATCATGGATGACCTTGGTTTGTGGACATCTTTTCTTTTGTTCCATGGTCCTGGGGCAGGGTGGAATATCAGCTTGTATCGAGTACCTACTGTATGCCATGAATTTTGCCAGAGTCTTTCTAATCCTGACCACTGGGAGGTGGGTATGGATCTCCCCATTTCACAGATGACGAAACTGAGGTTCAAAGGGGTCCCAGTCAGCATCACAGAGATGCCCAAAGAGATAATCAAGACACAAACCCCAGCTGGCCTGGCCAGGAGTGCGTGGTCTTTGCTGTAAGCTGAGCTTTGTCTCCTTCGCTGGCTTCAAGGGGACCTGGCAGGCGCCCAACCTGGGAGCGAACTTTTCCCTTTTGCTCTTTTATTTATTCATCCAAGGCTCAGCAGCCAGACCCATTTCCTTTCTTTCAATATCTATTGGTGTTTTACCTGCTTTCAAAAGGGGCCCAGCAGCAGCCCAGGGGAGAGGGAGGGAGGAAGGGGCTAGACCTGGCTTCTTGCCCGGTTCCATTCACCACTGAATCCACGTGTGCACTCAGCCTTGGGTTCCCCTTGGGATTCGGTCACAGAGAGCTTCCCTAGAAAGCAGGTTCGAGGTGAGGGAGACGAAAACCTCTGCACCCTGACCAGGTGCCAGGAGCATGGCTTCCGGGTGCAGCCAGTCCTCTCAGGGTGCGTGGATGGGGCAGCCGGGTCTCATTGGTGAAGCAAACGCAAGGGCCAGGCCTAGGATGCAGGCCGAGCCCCTCCCGCCTCACACGGGCTCTCCTTAAACATTCTCACGAGCTCACTCAGGACAAAGTCAAGATGGGAACCCAGGTTTCCCTG
Source organism: Glis glis (assembly GCA_004027185.1). Taxonomy (NCBI): domain Eukaryota; kingdom Metazoa; phylum Chordata; class Mammalia; order Rodentia; family Gliridae; genus Glis; species Glis glis. The sequence continues at coordinate 32,908 of PVJS01013534.1, read as the reverse complement.
CTCTAAGTCGGCGCTCTTTCCACCATCCTGCCTGGCTTTGCCAAAAGCACCCATGACCAAGGTCACAGTTGCTGGATCCCCGAAGGCCACAGTCCACCTCACCCTCGATGGTCACTGAACCCTTTCTCCTGCCTCTGGGACATTCTGCTCCTTCATCAGGCTGGACAGAGGAGAGGAGATGAGAGGGCAGAGCAATGGGGAGTTCCTTAACTCCAAAGCGCCCCCTAGAGACCTTGGAGAGACCAGCAGGGCCCAGGGCAAGGAGGGGACTCCACCTCTCCCATCCTGCCCATCTTCGCTTGCACATCTCTGGTGTGTAGGTCACCTTAGGGCATCAAAAGGCTTGGGGGGGAGGTGTTGAGAAGTGTGACTGTTCTGGAACTGAAAGAGCTGAACAGGGCTGCCGCCTCTCTGCATGAGAAGTGTCTGGGTTTCCTAGGGGCTAGACAGCATGCTTTATAAATTGTATACATGGAGCTCAGCCGCCCAGCCCTGCCTCTGCTTCATGTAGAGCATCATTCACTTTTAAGTGAGTGGGAGACTACAGTGGGCCCTTGGAAGAGGACCAGGGGAAGGGTCCATGGGGAGGAGAGAAGGCGCCATGTCCTGTACCCTTTGTTGGGTACTGGGCAAAGAGAACAGGCCCCAAAGACTCTTGACTCTTCTCCCCTTCCCTTTTTTGTAGATGTCTGTGCTCTGGGCTATATCCCTCTGGGTTGTAATGTATGGACTGGCACATAGTAGGTACTCAATAAAAGAGTCACTGCATGGGAACTTTTCTTTGGCCTGTAGCTCTGTGCCCCTTCCACATAATGGGGATCCAGAAAGCCTTTATTGAGTGGCATTGAGTTCAGGGAGCCAGGCGTCATAGTAACTAGAATCAGCAGCTCTAGTTTCAGCTCCACCCATGAGTTGATGTGGGATGTCTCGGAGCCTCTGTGGTCTCCACTGTCACACGCGGACAATGCCTGTCTCTGTTGCCTCTAGTGTGTGTGGGTAGGTGGAGGAATTCAATTACAGATAGAAATGTGCACAATGCATTGTCATTACAAGGGTTTTTCATGTATGTTCTATCCATGATTATTATCAGAAGTCCTTCCATAGGTCTGACTTCCACCCTGCCTGCTGTGTTGGTTTGGTAAAGATTTACGTATGCCTGGAAACACAGGCGAGGGCACTCGACACTGGGCTGGATTGTAGGTCAAAAGGAATGTGAACATAAAAAAAATAAAGTGTATGTTTTCTTTAAAAATCAAAAGTGCTTTCTTCACTTTCAATGGCTGTTCAAAATAAAAAGTATAATTTGCTTGACTGCCCTGGCCCGTCGGCTTATCGCCGAGGGCCTAGCAACTCCAAGAGGGAAGGATTATGCAAATAGAAAATCAGCTTTCAAGAAAGTGGGCTAATCCAATATTACCGAGAGGGCTGGGTTTGAGAAGGAAGGGGAAGCCACTGAGACCGGCGAGCTATGGAGATGGTGCTATGGAGACCGCAAGAGGGTTCCTGGCACGAGGCAGAGCAAAGGGGCTGCTAGAGCCGGCCCCTTAGCTGACCTGAGCCAGGGCTTCAGGAAGGGGCACTGGTCTCTATTTCCCTGATATCCAGAGAGAGAGAGAGAGAGAGAGAGGGAGGGAGGGAGGGAGGGAGAGAGAGAGAGGGAGGGGGATTAGGGTAGTAGACAGAGAAAGTCCTTATTAAGTTATTTGTTGCGGGAATACCTCTCTTTTTCCTCGGAAATTCGGCCAAATGCAAAAGGCAGATGTGGTATCAGAAGTCCAGGGCACAGCACCAGTATGAAGCTTTCCCAGAGAACCTTCCACAGAAGGCAGACCCAGATCCACCAAGGAGGACAGACCCTGGATTGGGAAGGTCAGGCCACAGACCTTCCCTCTGGAGTTGGTGTCTGAGTGAGCGCGGGTGAAACCTGGGAGTCGGCAGCACCACGGACAGCTCCCCGCCATTGCCCAGGAACCTGCCTCCCGGGGTGACCTGGTCCCAGGACTGCGGGACCAGATTTGGGTTTTCCTTTGGGAAACTGGAGGCCTATTGTACCCTAATCCTTGTGGCTTCAGTGGTGAAGACAATCACAGGCGATTGGGATTCACTCTAATAAATGCTTTGATTCTGGAGAAGCGGGGGCACCAGGGGCAGTCAGAGTAGAAGCACTGTATGTGGAACAGGACGGCCACTGTCCTGAGGCCAATGGTGAGCTGCTGCAGGGTGGTATGCAGGACTGTCACTTTCCCTGGGGTCAGTGTGACTTGGAGCACCTATGACCCAATAAAGTCTAAAGGCAGATGAGCTGGGTGAACGAATCCCCCCATTCTCCAGAAAGTTCCAGCCTATAGTACTGAGGGCCCAGTGTAAGGAGGACAAAGCCACAGGCTCAAAAGTAAGTGCTGGATGGGTAGAGAGTGGATGTATGGGTAGAAGGATGGGTGGATGGATGGAGGGATGAATGGATGGGTGGATGGATGGATGGATGGGTGGATGGATGGATGCATGCATGGATGAATGGATGCATGGATAGATGTCAGGATGGATGGATACATGCATGGATGGGTAGATGGTTGGTTGATTGGATGGTTGGTTGGTTGGTTGGTTGGTTGGTTGAATGCACAGATACATGCATGGGTGGGTGGATGGAGAGAAAACTGAATGATCACATGCCCCCATGTGCTCTAGGCATTGACAGTGCTTCTTGGAAGATCCCAGAACTGGGGCGGAGCCACCAGACCCTTTGCTTGGGTAGCCCATGTCCCGGGTAGTGTAGGCAACAGCCTATTTGGTGGTGGCTGATGAGGAATTCCAAGACCATCAGCCACGCCTGAGAAGGCCACCTGACTGGTGCTCCTTTGGGGGTGACAGTTTCAATGGCACCTACTAGAACAGACTAGACAAAGACAGCTGGTAAGAGAGACTGAGGTACGGGCTAGGCCTGTTAGGTGAGAGGCCTCGATCCAGTGTGTGGGTGGACAGAGCTATCTACCTAGCCAGCTCAGAAAGAGGGAAATAGAGACCAGTGGGCTTTGAGTCAACACAAACTCTGCCCACATTACAACCGCCGTACTCCGGAGCCTGGGGGTTAACAGTAGAGTCACCGAGACCCTCTGCCTGGATTTCAGTCCAGGCTCCAGCACTTACTAGAAACATGAACTGGGCAGAAGGATCCGGGCCTCAGTTTCTGTGTCTGCAAAATAGTGGCGATAACAATAGAACCCATCATAGGTGGTTTGAAAGATTACAGACCACTCCTAAAGTGCTTAGCACGGTTTCCAGGACATAGAAAATGCCGGGCAATGTTACGGGTTGACCTTGCTGTTGCCCCTGCTAGAGAAACCCTCCCCTCCCTCCCCACTTGCCCCCGACCTCACCCACCTCCTAACAGAAGCCCAGCTTAAAGCAGCTGCTTGCAGAAAGCTTTCTCTGACCCACCTCGCTCCATTATCTCTCTCCCCTCCTTGCTTTGAGAGCTCCCAGGGAGGGGCAAAGGCAGACTCCTGTGACTTATCTGGAGCCTTCCAGGAGGCGGGCACCCAGTGACTGTCTCTACTATCCCTTCCCTGCCGGAGGAAGCAGAGAGGGTCCGGGGCCTTCATTACCCGCACCTCCCCTCTGCCTCTTCTTCCAGATAAAACGCTAGCAATAAAGTCATCTTGAACTGGCCTGTCCCTTTAATTGCTGCTTTGGCAAAGCATAGATTCCCTGCTAAGCATTAAAAGGCTTTAAAATTCTCTTTATTGAGCTACCTCTGAGAGCCCATGCTGGATCCCAGGGACTGGCAAGATCCAGCCCGGGGCGCCCTGGCCAGGACCCCAGAGCCACGCAGGGGTCCATGAGACTTCTAAGAGGCCCATGGGCTGTAGCCAGAATCCTGGGACCCTGTGCGATCCTCAAGGAGTGCTTTTTTCTGCCCCAGTAAATTTGATTCAGGGCAAACAACAGAGGCCCTTTGAAGGACACTGGGGGGCCAGGGAACAGCGCAGCTTGGCAGGTGACTTGGGAAAGTTTGGGTTTACTGCGGCTCCTTTGGTCTCCGGACATGGTGCCGAGGGTGCTTGGTTGCATCTGACTGCAGAGAAACTCAAGGCTGAGTGAACCCCACTCAGTGGGTGCAGATGCCAGGAAAGGCAGCCTGCTTGGGGGAGCAGAGGCGTTGGTAAGCTCGGCCTAATTCCAGAGGAGCTTTGACAAAATGATAAATAGCAGAAGCACCAAGACCCTTTGCCTGGGGTTCAGTCCAGGCTCCGGCACTTACCAGAAGTACAAACTGAGTGGAAGGACCTAGGCCTCAGTTTCTCTATCTGAAAAATGGTGACCATAACAACAGAACCTGTTACCATAGTGGTTTCAAAGATTAGAGATCATGTACAAAGTGCTCAGCACAGTTCCCAGAACACAGAAAGTGTCCTTAGCAACATTAACATGCAAGGTCCAGGGTGTGAGGGCCAGGGGTGGACAGGAAGCTTCCAGACTCCTCCAGCCATGACTTCCATAGGTGGTAGGTCTCCTAGGGGTTGATCTCTGAGCTCAGGGCTTTTATCTCCAGTGTTTCACCCCATCCTCATAGCAACCCCACAAGGCTAGCATCCCTAGCTCCTTTGGGGCATTTTACCTCCGAGCTACACCCCCAGCCCTATTTTTTATACTTTCTTTTGAAGCCGGGTCTCACGAAGTTGCGGCGGGCCTCACTAAGTAGCTGAGGCTGGCTGTGAACCCGGATCCTCCGGTCTCCGCCTCCCAAGTACTGGGATTACAAGCGTGTGCCACCACGCCTGGCTATCCCTAGCTCCTTTCTAAAAGGGAAGTCTGAGCCGGGCGTGGTGGCACACACTTGTAATCCCAGTACTTGGGAGGCAGAGACCGGAGGATCCGGGTTCGCGGCCAGCCTCAGCTACTTAGTGAGGCCCTCCGCAACTTCGTGAGACCCAGTTTCAAAATAAAGAATAAAAAATAGGGCTGGGGGTGCAGCTCGGAGGTAGAATGCCCCTGGGTTCAATCCCCAGTGCCAAAAAAAGGGGAAGTCTGAAGTCTAGAGAGGATAAGTGACCAGCGCCCTATGTAATGGTGAGGAAGTGGCAGAGATGGGATTAGAACCTGCGGCCTTCACCACCCCTCCTTGGGAGCAGGGAGGGAGGAGACAAGCAGCTAGGCTTGCGCAGACAAGACCGACTCCCCTTTCCTCCTTCCCCTCTTGCTCAGAGCTCATCAGATGTGACTGGGGGAGAGACTGCTCTTGGAGCTTCCTGAGCTATTTGTACACTTATCCTTGGTGGAGGAAGAGAAATCTGGAAGTCACTTGATTGCATAGAGGCAGATGGGAAGCACAGGCCTAGTCCCTGCTTAGGAGCAGACCACCTCTGCAGCTTGGGCATGTACATGGTCACGTCTGGGGCACTCATCCCCCCTGGTAAAATGCAGAGGGTAGACTTGGACATCTCTCAAAGCTATTCCAAGGTTTTACGATCATGTCTTCTAAAAGCCTTGGTCAGAGACTATCTCACTCTATTGACCTTATGGAATCAGAGAAAAGCCATTTGGGGAATCTGATTTCATCCTAATGTTCTAATTGTGAGGGACTGGGTGGGGCTACCAGGCAGGCAGAGGAGCAGGGGCTGTATGAATGTTACAGCTTGTGTCTGCTCCTCTGCACCCCAGTGTCACTGGTCATGTGCAGGACCCCGTCATTGCTCCTCTCTCCACACTCACTGCCATCCCACCAGAGACAGTGCTGTGGTTCACCAAGTCCCATTTCATTATCCTCTCCCTGGGCATCCAGGAGACTACATTTCCCAGCCTGCTTTGCCCTTGCAGTCATGTGGCTGGGTTCTGGCCAATGGAATATGAGCAGAAATAACCGGAGCTACTCCCAGGCCAGCCCAAAAGAGCAATCCACGTGGCTCTCTTGGTTTTTCATCCCTTTTGGTGGTCACCATACACACCGAGAGGGTAGAAGCACCAGATGAAATGCACCTGGATCTCAGAGTCACCTGGAGGAGAGCTGCCTGGAGACTTACTGGACTCACACCCAACTTTTTTGTGAATGAGAAATAAATCTTTGTTGCACCAAAGCACTGAGATTTGGAGGCCATTTTGTTAATGCAGCATCACCTAAGCTATCCTGACTCACAAGCTCCTTGGTAGTCCAGGCTGCGCACAGTAGCCAGAGAACTCTCTCTAGAACCTAGCTAGATCAAATCACTTAACACTCTCCAGCAAGTCCCATTGGGCTAAGAATGGAATCTATAAGCCCCAACGTGAGAGAGCCCTGTCCCCTCTCTGACTTACGCTCTCTTTCCCTTTGCCCTTGATGTCCCTGGAGAGTGTGACCAAGCTCATCCTGTTGGTAGATATACATCCCCTCTGCCTGGCATGCTCCTCCCCCGGGTCCTTCTTATCCTACAGAGCTGGGCTTCAATGTCTCCTTCCTTCCTTCCTTCTTTCCTTCCTTCCTTCCTTCTTTCCTTCCTTCCTTCTGGAGGTGGCACTGGGGATTGAACCCCAAGGCATTCTACCTCCAAGCTACACCCACATCCCTTTTTATTTTTCATTTTGAAACAGAATCTTGCTAAACTGCTGAGGGTTTCCCCGAGGCTGGCCTCAAACCTGTGATCCTTCTGTCTTAGCCTCCCAAGTACGGGGATTACAGACCTGTGCCACCACACCCACTTTTCAATGCCACTTTCTAAGAAGCATCCTTTCTGGCTAGCCATTCTGGTTACTCCCTGGTTGCATCGCTCTAAATTATCAAGACCACGCTTATCACTGTCTGATATTTTCTTGCTAATTAATTAATTAATGGTCTGTCTCCCTCCCCTACTAGAGCAGGGATCTTGTTTGTCATACTAACCATTATATTCTGGTGCTGAGAATAGCTCCTGGCACATAGACACTACAAGTGCTTGTGGACCAAGAACCTTAACTTCTTTATCTTCGTGAGGCTGGAGTTACTCTCCGCACTTAGCATGAGAGGAAACTGAGCCCCAGAGAGGTTAAAACCAGTGAATGGAAAAGCTCGGATTGCAACCGGCTTTGTCTCACTCCACGGCTATCTTCCTCCCGCTTTGTAATCTCCGGCCTCCTTTGAAGGCATTTCCAGTGGGGCCTAGGGTCTGACACCAAGAAGCTCTGTCTGCAGCCATTTCAATCCAGCCCTTGCCCTCAGGAGCTCCCAGTCTGAGGGGGAGACATGGTCCCCTGTGCCCGAAGGGACTGGTGCAGAAGACAGAGTCCCAGCACCTGGGAGAATCACAAGGGCATTTACAGAGCAGCGCGGGGGTAACGGTCAAGCCGCAGAACACGTGTGGATTCATGGGGCCTCTAAAAATTCTGATGTGTACACATTGAGCAAAGAGAGAGGAGAGGGAGGAAGGAAGGAGAAAGGAGAGAGGCAGAGACAGGGATGGACAGCCAGAACTCTGAGCGCGAGGCATCGAGGCATCGTCGTCCGCCTCCTCGGAGTCCACATCGGCTCCCCAGGGAGAGGAGGGAGCAAGAGGAGGGAGGACAGCCTCCGGGAAGGGTGGGAAGAGGCCTCAGGCCCCTCCCAGACCTCCCCAGCAACAGGAAGTGAGGTATCTGACCAGCGCCACCCCTGCCCCTGCACAGGCAGCTGTCCAGCCCCTCCACTATGGGCCAGGGGGAAAGGGGAGGCAAAATCTAGAATCAGGGTGACCATCAACAGCCTTTACTTTTTATTTTTTTATTTTTGGTACTGGGGATTGAACCCAGAAGCATTTTACCTTCGAGCTACACCCCTAGCCCGATTTTACTTCTTATTTGGAAACAGTCTCGCTAGGTTGATGAGAGTCTCACCACTTGCTGAGGCTGTCCTCAAACCTGCCATCCTCCTGTCTCAGCCTCCCAAGTACTGGGATTACAGGCGTGCGTCACCACGCCCGGCAGCCTTTACTTTTTAAAGCTGGCATTTCTCTTGCTGGGTGTGGTTTGAGGCCATGCCTCTGGCTTCCACCGGAGAGATTCAGGAGTAGCGGCTGAAGAGCGAGGCTGCTGAGGCAGAACATGGTTTGGGATTCGGATTGGCAGTCTGGCCATGCTGCCGAGCTCTTGGAGCTGAAGAAGGCCACCCAGGTGGACTCTCCCACTGCATTGGCATGTCCCTCTGTCCCTCCCAGACCCCCATCCATGTCCATCTGCCCTCACCTTTGCCATCTGGTGACATGGCCCCGACATGTGCAGCCCACCTAAATGACACTGTGTCCAACTTCCCACTCAGAGGTAGTTCCTCTGCTGAGAGTCCAACAGGCTGCTCCTTCCCTGCCCCCTTTCCTTTCTTCCCTCCCTCCCTCCCTTCCTCCCTCTCTCCCTTCCTTTCTTCTTTCCTTACTCAAAATGAACCCAGGGACATTCTACCCCTTAGCTACACCCTCAGCCCCTTTTATTTTTTAATTTCACAACAGGGTCTCGCTAAGCTGCTGAGGGTCTCACTAAGTTGCTGAGGGTCTCACCAAGTTGCTGAGGCTGGCTTCAAACCAGTGATTCCCCTGTCAACCTCCCAAGTACTAGGATTACAGGCATGCGCCACCACGCCCGACTGCAGGCTGCCCTTTCACCCATTGCCCACCTTCATCCCATTTCCAATCCTAACTCGGGCACCTGCAGTCCGGGACCTCTACCCCTCCCTCTGCTCTTCCCCCTCCCCCTCCCTGGTTCAGGGGCTTCCTTGTGCGTAGGACGGGGCCCTCCTCTGCTTGACATGGGGGCCCCCATGCCCTCAGGGCTAGTTCGAGCCTCCTGTCCTGGTGAAAGCCTGACCTGGGCCGTGTCGTCTGTCCCTGTTCAGGTTTCACCTAGATGGCCCAGTTGAATTTGGAGGGCGCCCCACTTTCCCTCATCATAGGCGTCTTGCACGGGTTCCTGGCTAAGTTCTCCTTGTTCTTCTCCCCTTAGCTCACACTTTCCTCCCTCTGGGACACCAACCTTGGCCACTGGGGTCTGGGTTGGTGGCCCACACCATGCCCCTGCCCACCCATCACTTAACAAGCAGCTGTGGTCTATCCCCTCCGCACCCCAACCCAATATCAGCTCCCCAGGAAGGAGGAAAACGTGTCCATTTTGTTCAACACTGTAAATGCCTGCATTTATTCTCAGTACCTGTCACAGGGCCTGACACTCCGTAGGTGCCCGGGAAATATTTGTTAAGTAAATGGATGGCATGGGTATTGGATGAATAAATGATTTTTGCCCTCTAGAGCACCTCCAACCGGAGCACTCACGTCTTCCCAACACCACGGGCCAACACCGTGTCCCAAACACCCTGGCAGGCACGAAGCGATGTATGGGATGAATCTCTGCAGGCCCCAGGAAGAGGCCATCGGTCTGCTTCGGTAGCATGTTCCCAACCCTACCCTCTGACCTTCTAGAAAGCCACAACAGCAAGCGCCCTGTTCTAATGGAAAACCCCAGCCTCGCTTTCTGCAGAGCCGATCTATCAATCATGCCGCAGAGTTCCACCAGCGCCACGGAAGTCAGCCTCCGACCGTCTGCAGAAAGCCTCCTGAGCCGGGAAAGTTTCGAGACAGAGGGGTTGGCTCCCGCAGCTCGAAATGGGCTGCAGTGTCTCCCTCAGAGCGCTGCCGGGCTCCCGCTGTGCGCATGCAGAGCCCTTGCTGGGGAGCAAAGGGACAGAAGTGGACTTTTCTTCGTCTGAGCATTTGCTTCCTTCAGCCGATGCCTCTGTGTGCCCGGTGCACTGTGTTGGGGAGAGAGGGCAGCATGGGGGAGAGCCCCAGGTATCCATGGGTTCCGTGCCCTGGGCTCAACTGGAGGAGGACTGAAAACGTAATTAGGCTGCGATGGTTGCATGTGTGCTGAACACATCCAGGGTTTTCTCTTGCCATCGTTTCCAAACAATATAGTGAAATGACTACTTACACGGCATGGACACCGTGTTCGGTAGTGTATGTAATCTAGGGATGATCAAAGCAGATGGGAGGATGTGCAGAGGTGATGCCCCAATATCGTGGGGCTTTATTTTTTATTTTTGTGGTACCGGGGATTGAACCCAGGGGCATTCTACCTCCGAGCTACACCCCTAGCCCTACTGTTTATTCTTTATTTCGAAACAGGGTCTCACTCAGTTGCAGAGGGCCTCACTAAGTAGCTGAGGCTGGCCACGAACCCGGATCCTCTGGTCTCAGCCTCCCAAGTACTGGGATTACAAGCATGCACCATCACGCCTGGCTATCATGGGGTTTTAGATAAGGGGCTTGAGCAGCCATGGCAGTCAGTATCCGTAGGGGTCTTGGAATCCCCGCCCCCCATACAGAGGGAGACTGTGTGTACCTAATGCGCGTGTGGACGCTGGAGCCAAACGGCCCAAGTTCCAATCCCACATCTACTTACAGTGCATGATCTTGAGCATGTTACCGCCTCTCTGTGCCTCAGTCTCCCCACTGATAAAGTGGGGACAGTGACAGCACCTGCCCACAGGGCTGCCCTAAGGATTCAACGAGCAGATTTACACAGAGTGCTTAGAGCGCCGGCCTGTGGTCAGTGCTCGACAAATACGGCCTCTGTTATTATTGCGGTTGCTATGATTTGCTGGACACCATAATGACCCTTGGCAGAATGATCTCATTTGACTCCTGCAATGCCCATGGGGGATATTACCCCTCTCATTTTCCAGATGAGGGAACAGAGGCGCCGAGAGGCTGGTGACCCGCCACACCATGCAGGAGGCTCGCTGGCCAATGGCTCCTGCTTGGAGCCTTGAGCGGCCACTTGGGATTCACCTGTTGCCCCTGATTCCAGATGCCCCACCTGTCAAGGACTCTGGAAGCTCCCACTCAAAAGATGAAGCCCTCATTCCTTCCTACCTCCCAAGATGAAAAAGACAGGGACTGGGTGCGAGGACAGGGACGAACCTTCTACCCCTTCTCCCAGCACTGCTCAAGCACCCAGACTTGTCTCTGGCAGCCCCATGAGGAGGTCGTTGAGGCTGGTAGCGCCTGTGAACGGAAGATTCATGTCCCCTGACTATCTCAAGGGAACAAGAAAATGGTTCCAGGAGGCTCTGGAGTCGAAGGACCTGGGTTGGAATTCCAGCCCTGCGACCTTTGGGAAGTCAGGTCTCATCTCGGAGCCTTGGTTCTCCCATCTATACAAGGGCGCTGCTCACAGCTCCTGCTTCCGGTGATGCCCGGACGGGCCTTATTCAGCATCAACATGGTGGGAAATAATCAAGACAAGCGCGTTCTCTCCTTCCTGGGTCCAAAGGCTTCCAAGCTCAGAAGGGGTGGGCTTCCCACAGTCCACCCAGAGGCTGGGGCTGAGTGCCCTGCCTGAGGGCTCCCAGGAGGCTCTGGGCCTGAGATTTGTGTGGCCAGGACAAGCCTTTTAGTGGCACACTGGCCCACCCACACAGCGGCGGTTTGGTGTGAATTAATAAAAGGTCTCCTGGGCTCGGGCCTGGTGATCGGAGCACATAGAGAGTCTGCGGCCTTCGCTTTCTTTGTTGGATACCTCGTGCAACGCCCAGGGACTCTGCAGCAAGACGCCAGCTGCCATCTTTAGAGGAGGCCCCAGGAAGCCCGAGGGGACCAGGACTTAGAGGGCAGCTGCAGGGAACTAGCCCCAGGCTGCAGCCCTGAGTTCAGCGAGGATAATTAAGTCCGACTGGTGTTAGGGAAGGGAGATTACAAGATACACGCTCATAGGGCGCCAGATGCTGGGAACAGGGAAGGGGGCCAGGGAGCGGTGATGAGATGGAGTAATTAGCTGGAGAACCCAGAGCAAATCTCCAGGCAGGAAGGCGTGGGCCCGAGGCAGCAGAAGGCCTGCGGGCGGGGGCCTGTGGGCACCAGCGGCCTCCATCTCGGAGACCCTCCCCCAGGAGTAGAATCTCCCTGGGAGGGTGGCAGGCTGCATCTCTATCCCCAGGCTCGGAGCTGGCATGCTGCTGCTTAACAGGAAACATTTCAAGGGGGACATTTGCTCCTTTTACTAGAAGCTAGTCCCAGATTCAAGGGACTGAGAGTCGGACAGTCCAAGGCCAGGTTTCCGGGCAAGGACATTTATCCTCACTTTCCCTGCCAGAAGGACCATTGTGTTTTGGAGCTCGAGTCTCCCCTTCCGGGTCCAGGTTAATTACTCCTGTCCCTTGAAAGGAAGCAGCAGCAGTCAGGAGGTGGCCTGACCTGAGGGTTACTGTGTTGGAATCCTGATTAGCCTCTGAGTGGCCTTGGGACCTTGCAGGATTGCGTCCCCTGGCCGGACCCCTGCCCAGTAGGGTGCTCCAAGCACCCCACCATGCCCAAAGGCAGGGCTAACAGAGGAAGCAGAGCCCAGCTCAGTGCCTGACACGTAGTAGGTACTTGGTACATACTTGCTCATAGATAAATGCAATATGCCAGGAAAATATAGGAAAGGGGAAAAATAACAATATCAGCTAGGGTGATTGGATGACAATCCCATACAATTCAGGAGAAGCCACCATGTTCTTATTAAAGAGAAAAAATGAATTCATCTAATTTGTAGGATACAAGATAAAACCACACACGAAAAATCAATTGCACAGCATCCTTACAGCCCAGAGACCCACAGAAAATCCAATGAAAAAGATTCCATTTATCATAATAAAAAATAAATGCTTGAGAGTTCTTTTAATTTGGGGCACAAGATATTTGTTTAGAGAAATTATAAAAACCCAATGGAGGCTCGATATTAGGAAAACCATCAACATAATTCATTCCATTAGTAAATTAAAGGAGAAAAACCCGTATGATTACTTCAATAGATTCTTAAGAAGCATTTAATTAATTTTTCTTTATAAGAACCCGAGGAGAAATTGGAATAGAAGTAACCTTCCTATCCATGACAAAAAGAGTATTTATCAGAAATCAGCAACAAATATCATACGCAATGATAAACTAATAAATGCATTTCCATGAAGACCAGGAACAAGACAGGGAAACATTGTTACTAGAATTCTGGAGGTTTTAGACAATGGAATAAGGCAAGAAATTATAATAAGTTCAATAAGTAGAATGACATCAACATTTACATGGTACCAGGCTCTGTCCTAAGTTCATTACATCAGATGAGGAAATTAGAGCACAGAGAAGTAGAGTAACTTGTCCAAAGTCACAGAGCTTCAGAGTGGCAAAGCTAAGATTGGAATCAAGAGTTCTGGTTCCAGGATATGTGCTTTCACACCTTAAGAGATACTCTCTCAACCGGGCGTGGTGGTACATGCTTGTAATCCCAGTACTTGGGAGGCTGAGACAGGAGGATTGCAGGTTCATGGTGAACATCACCAAATTAGTGAGGACCTCTGCAACTTAGTGAAAACCTGTTTCAAAATTAAAAATAAAATTGGGCTGGGGGTGTATCTCAGAGGTAGAATGCCCCTGAGTTCAATCCCCAGTGCCAAGAAAGAGAGAGAGAGAGAGAGAGAGAGAGAGAGAGAGAGAGAAAGAGGCTGTCTCAGGTGTTGGAAGAGAAGATAAATTTTAAAAAGATCAAAGTTTTTAAAAATCTATTAGAAGTGATAAATAAGTGTCAGTAAGATGTCTGCATAATCAATAAGTATGAGACATCGGCACTAAGGGGTGGTGTGCCTGGCTCTGGAGCTAAAGGGCGCTCTGGCTACTGTGTGGACACGGGAGTCGGGATGGGGACAGGAGCAGATTCTGAGTGGTGACCTAGGCTTGGGCCAGAGAGCTGGTCCAGGAGATGGGAAGAAGAAAATGGATATGGATTCTGTGCTTTTTTTTTTTAATTGGAAGAGACGTGGGGCAAGAGACAAGAAGGACCCTTGACTTCTGGCTTAAGAAACCAGGTGAATGGCGATGCTGTTAACTGAGATGGGGAGAAGGGGAGGTGCAGGTTTAGAGGGACGCAGAACTTTGCTTTGGCCATGCCAAGCCTGAGATGCCTGTCAGACATCTCCAGGGAGGGATCTAGAACTTTCCAAAATTGGACGTAGTGCTCTGTGCTTGAAATTCTTTGACCGCTCCCCATGGGCACAGTGCACACTCCACTGCCCGGTGCCCCCAGACCTGGCATGTTCTGCTCAGGTCCCTGGTCACCCTTGGCCTCCTCCTCCCGTCTCTTCGCTGAGCACCTGATGGACACAGCAGGGCCACGCTCTGGGACTTGGCACCTCTCTTCCGTGGCTGGCCAGACCCTGTCCCCTCCTCACTCCCAAATAGCTCCATCTAAATGCCCCCCATGCCACCATGCCACCCTGCCTCTCCTGGCGACATGAGCAGGGATGGCATCTCTGTGCTGTGTCTCAAGGCCCGACACAGGCTCTCTGTAGGCGTTAGTTCTATACCTGAAGGGAGGAAGGGATGGAGAGACCAGAGACCTCTCTAATCCCAAGCCCACACACAGACAGGCTTTGCCTCTGTCTCCAAAGAACGGGCCTTGAGTGATTTCATATTCATGGAGTAAACAGGGTTAAAGGGGGATGTTTAAACCACTTAAGGAAATAAACAGCTTTCCAACACCCTCAATTATTTTGGAAGCACCTGCTCTCGTATAATTAATGTGCCAATTAAAATGATTATTGTAGCCGTTAAAGCAGGTCCCCGAAGAATCGCTACTTGACAATATGTGTTTACACTCATCTGAGTTCTTCCAACACCTTGCAAAATAATGATAATAATAATAATATTAATCCAACTTTGGTTTTTGAAGAATAGTATCCAATCCAGACTTTCCACTGATCCAGGCTGTCTGCCAGCACTCGTGGGATTCCCGAGGTCTGTGTACCACGGCTCAGTGAAGACCCAGGTCTGGACGGTAGAACCTAGCGATTTCCAGCGGTCAAGGGAGGACAGTGTAGCTCAGAGGAGCAACGGGGGAGGGTGTTCCTGCCACCTGTCTGCTCCGCGTGTTTGTCTCGGGGTAGGTGAACCGTGCTGGCCGTGCCTTCTCTGTGGGGTGGAAGCTGTGTTGTCTCCATGTCCTAGTTTGATGCTGACAGCGTCTGCACGGGTCTGTGCACCTCTGCAGGCAGGTGGCTCCGGCAGTGTGATGATGACAATAGTCAGAGGCCGCCTGGAGAGGCCAGACCCAGACACTCCCCAACCCTACCATCCCTCTCCC
Source organism: Glis glis (assembly GCA_004027185.1). Taxonomy (NCBI): domain Eukaryota; kingdom Metazoa; phylum Chordata; class Mammalia; order Rodentia; family Gliridae; genus Glis; species Glis glis. The sequence continues at coordinate 17,833 of PVJS01013534.1, read as the reverse complement.
CCAGGAGGCGAATGAGCTTCCCTGAGAGACTGGGATGCCCCATCCATCCTGGGGACCAGCCTGGGTGCTGAGTCAGAAGTCAGAGGCTGGTGTACAAACCCCTTTCCATCACACCGTCCGCAAGGCCTGGGCTACTTAGTTGCTTCTACAAGTCTCAGTGTCCCCAACTCCAAAATGGATACATGTACTAGAATTGGACGGTTCCTATGAGGATTCAGAGAGGTCTCTGAATCCTCAGAGACCGGATCTATTAATGCCATTAATGATGATTATGAGGGAAAGAAGGGGTTTGGGTTGTCTTGCTAGCCAGCAGGTGCCCCAAGCCAGTGGGTCTAGCCCTCAGATTGCCAGCCACTCAGGGAAGTTCCTCCCACCCCCCAACAGGGGACTCTGGGGCTTCATTGGAGCCTGGCAGAAACAGCACGGCCTCCAGTCAGAGTCGGGCTCAGAGCCTGGCTCGACTGCTCGCCAACAACACGACTTTGCCAAAGTTGCTTAACTTGGCCTAGTGTCAGTTTCCCCGACTCCGGTCCTTCCTCTTCCTCCTTTCAGGCCGCCCAGAGGTCTCTGAACATCCTCAGCTTCTTCATTCCAGTAAGAGCATGGGGAGATGAGCTGGTAGAGATAGGCCAGGGCCAGATGGTGCAGGGCCGTGGAGGGCGAGGTCAGGGCGCTCGGTCTCCGTGGCAGGCACCAGGGATGGGTTTAAAGCAGGTTGACACGGACAGAGATGTGTTTTGCAGGCTATGGGGCGTGGAGTCATCCTCTGGAGCTTACTAAATTCCTTCCCATTCTCCCCCTCCCTCTAGCTCCCAGGTACTGCCTGGCCTCACTACGTTTGAGAGCTCATCCAACAGTCAGCTCTCTCCTGGGGAACTGGGAATTTCCCCAATACCTGTTTTCTGCAGAAGTCCCCACTCTCTCTCACCTGGCCTTGCCGGCTGGATATCCATCTGCACCTCTGGGCAGCTGAGCTGGAAGCAGCATAGAATTCCCGAGTGGAAATGCATGGATCATCCCGCCCACTACTCCTGTTGGCCAGGAATCCCTCCATCGCACTGTTGACAGGGGGCCACTCTAACGTCTCCTTAGATACCTCCAGGGGGGCAGCTCACCCGTCCCCAAGACACCCCATCCACTGCTGAAAGCTCCAATTATAAGAACTGAAGGTTGACTTCTGTGTCCCTCAGAGACACATAAGGTGTCCCTTCCTCCCTTCTTTCCTCTTTCCCTCCCTCCCTTCCTCCCTCTCTGCCTCCCTTCCTTCTTTCCTTCCTTCTCTAAGTTATGTCCTCAGCATCATGCTAGACTCGCAGGAGAGAAGGATATAAACAGGATAATGACCCCAGCAAGGAGTTTGCATTTTGAGAGCAAGACATTCAACTAATATGATTAATCCCCTTGTCCTGAACTCTTAGCTAGCAAACGCACCCTGAAGAAGTAGTCTTATGATGATCTTCTACACAGCGCCTGTTTCCCCCACTTAACTTCAAGTTCCATATAAATGGGGTCACCTTGTTATTCTGTGCTCTGTTCCCAATGCCTGGCACATAGTAGGTGCTCAAGAAATATCTGCTGCGTAAGTGAGCACATGAGTCCTGTGTGTTAAGCCGTGTGGTAGGGTTCTGCATGCTTTGAGAGTGTGATGGGGATCCAACTGAGCCAGGGTCATGGCAGTTGGTGGGGAAGAAGCCGGAAGGGGAATCAAGGATGGGAGAGGTCTCTGGGGGTGACACTGAGGCTGAGCCTTGGAGCATAAGCTGGCGTTTGCCAGATGGGGGGAGAGAAGGGCACGGCAGGCGCGTATGCCTCGGCAGGGAGGGGGGAAGAACACTGGCTCGTTCAGAGAACTGCAGAGCAGCCATATGATTCGAGCGGTGAGCCCATGTGGGGATGAGGCAGGGAGCCAGGCTGGAGAAATCTGTCAACAGAGGTTGAATCCAGAAGGACCTTGATGTGGGGCCGATGATGGGAGCTCTTGGGAAGGGTGGGCTGGGGAGGGGCGGTCATGGTAAGGTCAGATGTGTGTCCTATGAAAGCACATGGCTGTGTCTTCTGTCTGCGATGAGAAGCGGATTGCCCCGTGGGCTCTTGCACCCGGACAGGACAAGGTGGGAGGGAGAGAAGGGAGGGGGAGCCTGAGCTGGTCTCTTGAAGCATCCCCCGTTCCAGCCCTGGTATTTTATTTTATTGGTGTGCTACAGTGAAAGTTCACCTTTAATCCTTCTCTGGCAAGTTAAGTCAGTCCCCTTGTCATTTAAACCCAACCGCGTAAGTCAGGCAGAGGCAGCTGGAAATCACACTTTCAGCTTAATATAGCTCCCAGATTCCACTGGCTCAGGCCAGCATCCCCACGTCTGATGAAGACTTATCTGGGTGGATGTCCTAACCTGGCAAGCACTCCCTCTGCCCCCAGCCCAGGGTCCTCTGGGGAAGGACAGATGGGAGGTCGGCTGCAGGGTGGGGAGAGGTCTATAGACAACATATAGACAACATATAACTTCATCCTTGTATTTTACTGAAAGATCCTGAAGCTCAGAGAGGGGAAGTGATTCACTGGAGGTCACACAGCAGGATGTTCTGCCCCAGGCCCTGGCTCTTTCTCTTCTATGCACTGGATGAGCGAGGAAGGATGCCCAGATGAGCTAAGCTATCACCCTTTATGCTTTGAATCTGCCAGGCTACGGTTTCTTGCAACTATCCAATGGGAGAACCCGTTAGTGGCGGAGTCCACACCTGGTCCAATAGAACATCTTGTTGTTTGGGCGTCCACTCCAATCCTTGGCTCCCCCTCTTGAGTTTGGAAGCCAAGAGCTCTTATCAACCCCATATGGGACAGAGAAAAGATCTCCTTGCCAGTATCAGAAACCTGATCTTAATCCCCAATAGCAGATGGATATTTTTTCTGGTCAAAAATTCCTCCCCTTTTGCCAGGAAGGGCAGTGATGTGCTGCCAAAGCAAGCCGCCCCTTTCTTCCCTTCTTATCTCCTCTTTCCACCCAAGGGCATCTGTGCAAAACTCCAGGCCGAGGGAGCTATGAGTCTGGATGGATCCCAATCCCCGGACACAGCTTTTCCCACCTAGGGCCGCCTGTGGCGTGTCCCCAGTGCTCCCGTCCCCGGTCCCTGGAAGGCTTGTGGACAGCAGGCCTCCGGAGGGCCTTGCAGCTACCTGGGTCTCCTAGATCCACCCTGAGCATGAACCTTGGTGACTCAAAGACGGACATAACAAAACCCCTGCACATTTCACATTGAACCAACACCTAGACACCTGCTGCTGTGACTCCTAAGCATTTTTTGGAGGGGGGGTGTCAAGAAGCCCCTTAACAATATTCAGCTCTTTTCCCCACAAAGATGCACACGATATATTTGGTATATTTCCCATCCACATTCTTCCTAGAAATCCAGAAATGCTACCTAAGAACCCTGGCTTAGGGCCTGCCATTCACCACGGCGCACACTGGGAAAGCAGATAAATAAAACTCAGCGAGAGACACAAAGACGGCGGACTCAAATACCAGGTGATATCTCTCTAATCGAAGAGCGCACAAAATGCTGCAGAAACACAGCGGGGGCATCTCTTAATTTCGTCTTGGTGAGAGGGTCAGGAGCTTCGCAGAGGAGAGAATGAGTAAGATTTGGCCAGGCGGAAAAGGAGGGATGAAGAGATAGAAGGGAGCCTGTTTCCCCTGCGCGGCGGAGATGGAAATGGCTTGTCTGCAGGGCGTCTCGTTTGCCTCGCACGAATCCCCGCGAGACGCTGGGGAAGTGCGATCGAGCCCATTGGCCAGATGGGGAAATAGATCTTAACAACTTAATGGTGCAGAGCTGGCCTGGACGCTCTCCCTGGAGGGGAGAGGGCCGCCTCGCCTCGTCCTTCTTTGTAGCTCCAGCCTTTGTATCCTGCTCAGGAAGGTCGCGGGAGTGACCGCGGCACCAGGACCACTGAGTGAACTGGGTGGCAGAGCGGGATCTTTCTCCCAACACCAAATGCACTGCTCTTGTCCTGGAGAGTCCTGCACATCGGGGAGGACGCTCACCATCTCCAGGAGGAGAGCAAGGCTGCCTGGGAAGTTCGGAAAAGACAACATACTTGGCAGTTTATGAAGGACATGCACAGGGAGGGGGAACAAACAGAAGCAATTTCTCTCTCTCTCTCTCTCCTTCCTTCCTTCCTTCCTTCCTTCCTTCCTTCCTTCTCTCTTTCTCTCTTTCTTCTTTCTTTTCTTTCTTTGCAGTACTGGGATTGCACAGGGAGGGGGAACAAACAGAAGCAATCTCCCTCTCTCTCTCTCTCTCTCTCTCTCTTTCTTTCTTTCTATTTCTTTTCTTTCTTTGCAGTACTGGGATTGAACCCCCAGGGATGTTCTACCTCTCTAAGCTATAACCCCCAGCGCTATTTTATTTTTTATTTTGAAACAAGGTCTCACTAAGTTGCTGAAGGCCTCGCTAAGTTGCTGAGGCTGGCCTCGAACCTGTGATCCTCCTGTCTCAGCCTCCCAGGTACTGGGATTACAGGTGTGCACCACCATGCCTGGCTAATCATGTCTCTATGTTACCTGCAAAGGTTTGCCCAGAAGTTCAAGATCAAATCCCTTGAATAGTCAGAACCTCAAGGCCATGGTCTCCGTGCTCCCCACAGCTCTTCCAACCAAAGACTCTGCCCTGTCCAGGTCCCCGTGGGCTCCACGCTGCAGGTTCAGGCTCATTTCTCTGTTCCCAAGTCACTCTCTACTGCATAGGCTGCAGCTAATTATTCTCTTTCTAGAAACTCTTCTCCTGGAATCTGGGACGCCTGCTCTCCTGGCTTTCTTCTTATCTTGCTGGTTTCTCCTTCTCAGTCTCTTTGCTGGCCTATTCTTCTACCTCTAAGTCTTGGGGCGCCCCAGGGTCCAGCCTTGAGTCCCCTTCCCTTTCTTCTCCCCCGGTCATCTCTTCCCAGCCTGTGGTTTTAGATGCCACCCATATTCTGATGACCCTTGTCTTAGTTCATTTCACGATGCTATCACAGAAAATCGCCAATGGGGTAACTGATAACCAAGAGTGTGTTTGGCTCAGGGTTCTGGGGGCTGGGAAGCTCAAGGTTGAGGGGCGACAGCTGGTGAGGGACTTCTTGTTGAGTTGATCTCATCCTTTATCAGGAACCCACTCCACAATGACACTCGCTCCTGTGGTAACAGCAGCAATCCATTCAGGAAGACAGCCCTCAGGACCCAATCATCTCTTAAAGGTCGCACCCCTCAGCACTGTTGCACTGGGCCACGTTCATGAGCTTTGGGAACACAGGCAAGTCCCTAAGTAGCAACCCCTATGCACAAACTTTCAGGTTTGACCTCTCTCCAGAATTCTAGATTCATGGGCCCAACTGCTGTTGTGACAGCTCCATCTCCATATCTTTGAGGCGCTTCCAACTTAACATGACCAACAGGACTTGATGCTTGCTCCTACAAACCTCTCTTCCTCTTCTCTCCTCCCCATCTCAGTGAGCAGCACCACGCCCCTCTGGCCATGCCCCAAAGCCAGGAGCCATCCGGAATCCGCCCTTCCCATCCCCCTTCCACACGCTAGCAGGCCCTTGAGACTCTACCCGCAAACCACCGGCAGAATTTGTTTCCTTCCATCAACTCCAGTATGATCTCCCTCCTCCTCACCTGAGCCATGTCGCCTCTGGCCTGAACACCTTCCAAGGTGGTCCTGCTGCTGCCCGTCCCTCTCCCTCCTTCAATCCTGTCTCCACCCAGCAGTGATCTTTTGCTTAAAATCTTTGATGCTGCCTATTGTCCTGAAGAAAACTCCAGACTCAATTCCCGGGAGAGCAAGCCCAGCCATGAATGGTCCCTGCCCACTCCAGCGTCGTCTCTGAACCCCCCTACACCTGCTTTGTTCCAGCCATGCAGAATTTCTTTCTGTGCTTTGAACGCAGGAAGCTTATCCGCAGCATCGGTTCTTTGATTTTCTTCTCTCTCTGTCTGGAGTGTTCTGCGTCCCCCCGGGTACGGTGGGTTCCGTGTTGCCTCTGAGATCTCAGCTGATGTGTCCGGCTGATCCCTTTCCCGTCAGTCTGTTTTAATTATATGCGCTGTGCTCATCATTATCTGCTATCTTTCTTGTTTGTTTATCCTTCTAACTCCTGTCCCAAGGTCAACTGCATGAGTACAGGAGCTTGTTACCTTTTCTTTTTCATTTTGGTACTGGGGATTGAACCCAGGGGCATTCTACCTCCAACCTACACCCCACCCTTTTTTATTTTTTTATTTTAAAACAGTGTCTCACTGAGTGGCTGAGGGTCTCGCTAAGTTGCTGAAGCTGTCCTCGAACCTGCGATCCTCCTGTCTCAGCATGGCTGGGATTATAGCCGTGCACCGCCATGCCCAGTATGTTACCTTTCTTAATTCACCCCTGTGCCTAGAACCATCCTGGCTCTAGTACCATAAATATGTGTTGAATGAATGGATGGGGCGGCTCTCACTATGGAAGTTTCCTGAATAGCACAACATGGTCACAGGCTGGATCAAGACCATTGTGGTCACCGGGGAAGCTGGTTAAAAATACAAGTGTCCTGAGGCTCCAATCCTGCTGATTCTAATCTGCTAACTACAGAAGGAGTCTCGGTCATCGGCATCTTTTTTTTTGGTGCGGCCTCTCTCTGGCTGCCTGGTCTTCCCTCCCATGTGACTGGTGTGATGAGACTGGGCATGCGCACACTGCAGAGAGAACCTGACCCTTTGGGAAGCCAGAGAGAGGGAAAGAGTCCTGGACAGGACAACCTGGGCCTGCTCAGCCTGGCTCTTGCCTTCTTCACTGTCTCCCTCCTCCGGGTCTTGGAACTGTTAAGACCTGCGAGCACAAGATCCAGCGTGGTCCAGGGAGGTAGCAAGGATCAGCCAGGTTAAGTGGCTCCTAGGCTGAATTTGTTTCCTCCCATCAACCCCACTCCTAGAGGGGCTAAAGGGTTGGTCCAGTGGCTCTTAGAGGAGCTAAAGGGTCGGTCCAGTCCGGTTCTCCAGGGCCTGGGCACTGGTCTTTACTGGTCACCCAGGAATGGACCTATCTTTTTACCCTATATTATTGGATTGCAATGTTCCCTTACCATCATGATTTTCTATTTTCCTTCAAACAACACAACACTGTCCAGGGCTGAGACTAAGAGAAAGCCGGTGGCAGTAAAGATGTTCTGAGACAGCGCCCCACTGCAGGGAGAACCAAGTCCACTGAACAGCTTAACAATGTGATCTTTCCTAGAACTGAAATGCAGGGGCTTTACCAGCACAGCCACACAGACACAAGAGTGTACAGGCTGCCGGCGTTGACCCACCGTCATCTCTCAGGGCCGAAGGTGGTTGGGTTGAATTCAAGGGATTGGAGCCTGGTGCTTCTTCCTGAATACCTTCCACTCAGGTTCTGTCATTTTCCTCTCTGGATCCTTCAGTTACCACAAAACATGGCAGGACAATGGCTACCATTTACGGAACAGGTGCCATCGTGAACCAAACACGGGTCTCGTTTGGTCGTTAGACACTGCCTCATTTAGCCCATTAAGTACGTGGATTCAGACCCAATTTCAGATGAGGTTTCTAAAATGCAGAAAGGACAAGTCCTGCCCGAGGTGTAGCACCCAGTACTCAAGGGCAGGTGTTCTGATGCGTGGGTCCTCCCTCTCTCTACCTCCCCCTCTCTATCCCTTCTCTAATCGTCCAAAGCAGTCCCAGACCCTCCCTGCAGAGGTGCCCAGCAGAGCCCCCAGGGGAGGGGTGCCTGGCGAGGTGGCGTCATCTGTGCCACACACAACCCCGGGCTCTCACAGCTCCCCACAGGCAAGGGGGTGAGATAAGGGGCTGCTGTTCGTGGATCTCCTTCCCTCTCCATGTGGTTCCGTGGCTGCTCTCTTTCCCGTGGTCTTATAACCCGTGCTGGGCCCCGTTCTTGGGAACAAATTGTGAAGGAAGGAGAGGAAACCAAGACAGGATGATAAAAACTACTGCGAAAGGTTAGATTCCCATGATTCCCTGTGACTGTTTAATGGGTTTCTATGATATAAACAGACCTCTGGCTTTTCCTGCTGGGCAGGTGACCCCCAACTAAATGAGTTTAGACAGGGTTTCCTAATAAGAAATGTTTCCTTTCTCCCAGAGTCCCTCTGCAAAGCCCCTTGAGTCTGCACAGACCCACATTTCTCCTGGACAGATGCTCTCTGTTGACTGTACACATGTGCCCGCCTGAAACAGAAGTAGGCTACATGGCGTGCTCTGGAAAAATGTGCACAGGCGATTGTATTATTACAGCTCGAGCATTTGTTAATTTAACAAATATTGACTGAGGTGACTCTGTAGTAGGTGTTGGGAATACAGTGGGGAAAACATAAAGCTCTTGCCCTTGACATGTTCAGTACAGGTGTTTTGACATGATGAAGTAAATACTCGAGTAGGAACCCAGGAAGAGGAATCATAGAGGAGGGCATATCTGGAACTTTCTGGAGACGTCAGGGAAGGCAACAAGAGCTGAGACACAGACTCTTTGGATGGCCTTAGCTTCTTCATTTGAAAACTAGGATTAACAACAGATCTTGCCTTGTAGTGCCAAAGTGAAACATTTGATCCAAGCTGGGTGTGGTGGTACATGCCTGTAATCTAGTACTTGGGAGGCTGACACAGGAGGATCGCAGGTTCGAGGTCAGCCTTGGCAACTTAGTGAGGCCCTCAGCAACTTAGTGAGACCCTATTTTCAAAATAAAATAGGACTGGGGTATAGCTCAGAGGTAGAATGTCCCTGGGTTCAATCCCCAGTAACACACACACACACACACACACACACACACGATCCAGGGCCTGGCTCACGGTAGAGGCTCAGTAATGTTAGCTACTCAGATTAGTATTAGCAGCATTACTAAATAAGTCCCTAATTATGGATAGGAAGGGTTAAGTGAAGATTATTATGCATCATTCATTTTCTAGAACTAGGGTAGATTGGAAGTAAGATGACAGCCTCCTACTGGCCAAGTACAGAATTGCATCTCTACTCTATTAGCCACTGTATATTGCTAGGAAAAAAAAAATAGATCTGTGTGCGTGAGCTGTGAAGATGGAGCCTGAGAAACCTCAGACCTGGAAGATGAACCCCTGCAACATGTGGGGAAATCATGGCGGGATGGTAAAAAGCTCTGTGACGCATCCTTAAGTTGGACAGGGCTTTGACAGATAACTACAATACCTGGCACCTCAGGGCCTGACATCTTCCTTGACATCTTCTGTATGTTTTCAAAGAAGTCTTTTGAGAACGATAACCGCTTTCCTCTTCCCTCCCTCCTGCGCCACAATACAATCTAAGGATGGCAGGTTACAAAAGAAATAAAATTCATTTTACTGAAATTCATTTTGGAGCGTGTTTGCCAGGAAAGCGGGCTCAATGAACAGTCACTTCCATTCCTTTGTTGGGCAAGCAGAGTACATTCCAGAGGCCATGGGGGTGGGGTGGGGTGGGGGTGGGAAGCTGAACATCTAGAGCAGGCTTTGATGCAATAGAAAGTTCAGTGATGGTCCAAAAATCCTTTATCTGCTCTGTCCAATATGGTAGCCACCAGTCCCACATGGCTATAGCAAGCCTTGAAATGTGGCCCATTTGACTGATAAAATGAATGTTTAATTTATTTTATTTTATTTTTTGGAAGGCTTAATTTATTTTATTTAAACTGAAATGGTCATATGGGACTAGGGGCTACCGCCCTGGATAACAGACTCAGGGACACTGATGGTGTGTGCTTTCTTGAGTCTATTCTATCCTTTTGGCATTTTCTACAAATTGGCTGAGCCTCTTCCCAGTTGGCCAGACCATGGGGCCAAGTGTCCAGGGCTCGGGCCTTTGCTCCTTCCTAGCCCCTCACCCAGCCTAAGAGGGGCCCAGGTAAGACCTTCCCAAATGTTCAGCCACAGGTCTCTTTAGCCCCAGGTTGATTCCTTTTGCTTCAGACAATTTTATCAGCTCCCCTGGGTTGCCCCAGTGAATCCAGCCCATTCACTATATCTTTGGGAAGCTCAGAATGCTCTTACTGCTAGGATAACATCTTTTGGACCAGAGGAGAGTCTGCGGGCCTTTACACAGGTTTGGAGCTGCTCTGTGCCCACTGGGCAGAGCGGGCAGTGGCGGCCCTGTCACAATGCCCCGCTTTTCCCTCCTAAAGGGATTGGAGACACAGTCCTGGCTGGACCTGTGTAATCTATTCATTTCTTTCCAAGCCGAGCTCTGTAAGCTCATTCACAGAGGATGGGGGAAGGAAGCCGGGGAGGGAAGCAAACACACAGCCAGAAAACAAACAGCACTGCTGCCTGGGAGGGGGCAGGCTGCGGGGAGGGGGCTCGTGTGCTGGGGAGGAAGGGGTGCAGGAGGGTCTAGCTGAAGAAAGATGGCACTCCCCTTACTGCGTCCCCCATTCCCTCTCGAAGCCCTGCCCCGGCCCTGGCTTCTGGATCCCCTGCCTTGGTCGGCCCTTATCTCTCTTCTTTCAGCTGGATCCTTGGGAAAAGAGGCGATCGGTGAGGGAAGCCAGCATGGCAGCAGGCAAAAAGAAAACCGGCAGTATGGAGCCCCTTCCCTGGAATTTCCCTCCATCCTCTGCCGTCCCCCTCTCCATCACAGGCAGGGCACGCGGGCTCCCCTGGTCCCAAGGACAGTTACCAGTCAGCTGAGGCACCACCTCGGTCCAGCTACAGAATTAAAAGGGCCCAGGCATTTGACTCCTGTAGGCAATTTGCATGTGATTTGCATACATCTGCATACCCCCACTCCCGAGGCCCTCAGTCAAAGGATGTGAAATGAAATAAAATAAATTAATTAGCTCAGCCTACCATGGCCCGATACGCAGGGTCTGACACCCGTAAGAGATGGAACTGATTCTTCAAGCAATCAATGCCATCCCAGGCTAGGGTAGAGAGGGAGAGGTGGGTGGGGGGAAGGGGGCTCTCCACACGAGGGAGAGGAGGAAGAGGATAGTCTCTGTCCAGCCCAGGAGCCGTGCTTCCCCCAGCCCCAACCTCCCCCATCTTCAGCAACACAGAGCGGAGCCACGTGGACGCCTCCTCCCACGTGGGCTGGGGGCCCAGCCTGGCCTGGGCCTCGTCCCTCCCCCCCGGCAGCTGTATCTGCAGGGAGATTTCCACCCCTGTGAGTGCAACAGCGACATGCAATTTCAATCCAGAGTGTGGACAGCTGCTTCAAGGAAACGGAAGGCCAGGGTGTGCCCCCACTGCACCCCCAAGAACTGTGCCCACCAGTCCCATACTTTGTCTTCTGTCACCCCTCCCTCTGGAGGGGGGGACACAGTCCCAGTGTCAGCAGTGATCTGGAGTTAATTTATCCCAGTCCTTCTGCCAGGTGCTAATGAGATGCTCACAGCCCGTGTCAGCCAAGCAGCTCCCATATCCTGTAAATACGCCTCTTAGTGATTCGGTCTATGGCACCGTTCACACGGGCCTGGACCTGCTCTGGACCACTGATCTCTCCAGGACGCCACCCCCGTCTAAGCCAGGGAGGCTGCGGGGTGCGGATGTCAGGTTTGCACCTGTGGGGCTTGGGTGGAGGGCTCTGGGGCTGACCCTAAACAGGGATGGCTATGATGCTGAGATGGAGAACTGTGGTTTGGGCTAAAAGAGTGCAAATTCTGGCCAATAATATAGCACTAGCCAGAAAATAATGAATCAAAGAGCAGAAATGCAAGAAGGGACTGGCTGGTCCAAAGCAAGAGTGGACCGGGAGTAAGAAAGGGTGGAGGAGCGCAGTCCTCAGCCAAGACCCCGGTCTAACAGCGAGTTCCCATGCATACTGGTGGAGGCGAGGCAGCTCCATGGAGCAGAGGAGCCGGCTCTAAACTGGGGACCACCAACATGAGCCCCTCCCCACCTGCGGCCCTCCCCTACATTCTCCTCAGAGCAGCTCAGCTTGACTGGTCACTGCGGGCTTCATGTGAAGAAAGGGCGACGCAGCTTACAGAGATGAGAACAGTGTGGTTTTAGATCAGGGGTTTGTAACTGCGGCCCGTGAACCAAGTCAGCCTACATTCTGTTTTTGCACAGCCTGAGAGTTAAGAACAGTTTTTACCTTTTCTTAACGGTTGAAAAAGAACATTAGAAGAAGCATATTTTGTGACACATGAAAATTATACAAAATTCAAATGTTGGTGTCCATGCATAATGTTTTATGGGAACACCGCCGTGCCCTTTCATTTACACACTATCTGGGGCTGTGTTCGCAGCACGACAACAGAGTTGAGAAGTTGTAGCGATGTGGATGGCAGAGAGGAAAACATTTACTATCTGGGACTTCACCAAAAAATGCCGCCCACCTCTGCTTTGGATCATGACGGGGAGGGGGGAGTCTCTGTGGTAGCTCACTGTGAATAACTGAGCATGGTCTTGCAGAGCAGCATGTCTGCTGCAGCTTCCCCAGAGCCTAGCCCCAACTCCTTCTTGGCAGGCTGGGTCCCCTGTCCAGACCCCAAGAATCCCCAGTGGTTAGAGAGGCCCCCTGTGCCCAAGGCCCCAAACTGCTCTTCCTTCTACCCTCAACCGGGCCTCAGACAGGTGGGCACCTGCTCGTCTCTGACTACTTCGCTTCTCAGACCTAAAGGACAGTGCCAGACACCAGGTTGGTGTTATATGTAGGGGCATTAGGTGGTGGAGTCTCTCTGTAATGCAATCTTAAAGAACACAAGCAGCCTTCCTCTTCTCTGTCCCCTGCCAAAAACATTACCCAACTCTTCCTGTTTGGAACCCCACTATTATGGCTATTTAGTTGGCCTTTTAGTTGTGCACTGCCACCAGGGCCCAGAGTGTTCTCAATAACATCAACTTGGGTATTAATGAGGTTTCCTGAGAGTAGGGGCCTTCTATGGACACAAAGGAGGCCAGAATGAGATAGATCCTGAGGCGGAAGAGAAGGCTGGCTAAATGGGCTTTGAGGAGGGTGTCTGCACAGGACAGGGACTCAGCAGAGGGCACAGACCGCCGAGAGCTGGGAGAAGGGCTGAGCACATAGCTGTGCCTGAGAGGGTGTCTGGGGCTCTGGGGACTCTGCCGTCAGCCCTGTCACGGAGCAGGCAGCAGTGGCGACTTACCCGGTACCACACGATCTCTCGCATGCGACCATCTGTCTTGAAATTACACTTCAAGGTCACGGCATCCCCAGCCACCACAGGGGGAAGAGGCTCAATGTTGACAGTCAGGTAGCCTGCAGAGGAAAGGAGAAACGGTGGTGAGGAAGGCAGCTGACCAGGAGGGCTAGGATGACACCAGGGATGGGGGAGGGAAGATGGAAGGAGGAGGAGAGGTTGTCTGCACAACCATAGGGGGTGCTGTCCACACTACAGCCCCTGTGAAAAGTGACTGGAGCCCATCGTGCTCATCCATGTCTCCCTTTCTGCCACCTTCCTGGCCCCATGGATCCCAAACTGAAAGCACTTCTTCTTGGGATGAGTTTACTCCCCAATGTCGGACCTGCTGGCACCCCCAGGAAGTGCCGTAATGTTTATGAGATGCCCAGGAGAAAAGGCTCTGGCCCAGCGCTGTGCCCCACCCCTGTAGAGTCCTGACATGCGTGATTAGCCTATTAGGTCACGCAGGAAACACACATGTCGAAACACATTTACTCTACAATTTCCAAACCTCTTTGTTCTATCACAGCCTTCCGCAGCCAGGGTCGCAGAGCCCACACTGGGATCTGGTACACCCACACCCTCCACACCCAGCCTTGTTACGGCTGGCTCACTCCTGCGATACTCCCAGGAAGAGAGCCCCGGAGAGCCACTGCAGCTTCCTTAACACACGGGGTTCCCATCGCAAGTACCCTGACACCCAAGGGAGAGGACAGGCGAGCCATGGTGGAGAAGGGAATAACAGGCCGACCATCTGGGAAGGACTCTCAAATCTTAGCAAGAACCAGATCTTGTTTCTTGCCCACCAGCTGCCCCTGGGAACGCCTGGCCAGCTCCTTGGCACACAGGGCTGGGACTCGCCCTGGGAGCCATACCTCGACGACCCTGCTGCCTCTACACCAGCGTCCAGACTGGTGAGACCTCTAGCTCCTCCTCTGCCTCCCCCAGCCACACACCAAAGAGCTGGGCATCACCCCTGCTCAGCAGGGGACCTTGTTCTTGGGCTGATCAGCCAGGTTCATTTGATCTGCTTCCCGCCAGCTGATGTTGGACCATCGATTAAATGGATCAATCCAGTCCAATCGTCTTAATGAGAAAACTAGCCAGGATGGGTTCGGAGATTTCAATTGTGCAGGCAACCTGAGCCGATCGAGCTAGGGGCCTGACCCCTGCCTGGAACTTAATGGTTACAGCACCTCCCACCCCCCAAAAAATATCGACCTGGAGAGGATCAATTTGGAAGTTGGAGTCGGTGTGGACCTGCAGGGCCCCAGGTTTCAGAGTGAAGGGGCACAGAGCTCACCCTTGGGTGACCTCCAACTTAGGCTGAGGTCAGGCTCTCAGGGAGCCCCAGAGCCCATGTGGCCCCGGAAAGCAGTGACTCACCCAGCTGGCTGGAAGAATCATGGTCCTTCCTTTCCAGAGCCATTCAACCCTTTGCTGCCACCTGCTCTGTGTGGGCCCTAGCCTGGGAAGCAGAGAGGACTCAGGCACACACAGCAGGCGGAGACAGGGACATCACGAGCCATCGTCACACAGAGGGGGAAAGGTAGAGGTCGGAGGAAGGGGGCCTGCAGGAGAGGACAGGAAATTGGTCCAGCCTTGACGACCCAGGCCCCAAAGCATGGCGAACAAGGAGGCCACCCTCAGAAAGAAGAAGGGACCCCAAGGAGCGGGTGGCCTTCAGAGCAAGCTGAGCCCAAGCGGAACATAGTAATGACGGCTCAGGGGTCTGGAGCCTCGCTCTGCCAGTCGCTGGCCTAAGTGCTTCTTATACCTTCACACGCTTAACCGAGACCATCCTAGGGGAGAGGAGATATTCCGAGTCCCACTGTGTGCAGGGAAACAGGGAGGTGTGGTGTCTGCCGAGATTACACCAGTGTAAGCGGCAGAGCTGGGATTCAAACCCAGAGCTTTGGCTCCACAGTAAGCACACACCGTCACGGCCTCTAATGATGGAAGAGGCCAGGGAAAGCGCCAGCAGATGCTGCACATCTGCAGCCTGTGGGCTTTTTCCATCCAGCCCTGGGGCTGCCCCAGGGTGAGCATGTTCCTGGGGCAACCAGGACAGAAGCCCAATTCCTGATCCCACCAGCCAGTTCCAAGCCATGGGTGGACCACCTGGCTCACCTTTCCAGAGGAGCTGCCCTTCGGCTTCTCACTGTGAAGATACTGGAGGGAGCCGGCCATCATCAGTTGGCAGGCTGATGGCTCCAGACCAGAGACAGCAGCCCCTCCCACAGGAAGGAGAGGGGAGGTCCTATCCTCAGATCTCAGATGCGTATGTCTAGCAGCCCACAGTGGGTGCAGATGGTGGGTACATGGGAGGCCGGCCAGGGCGGAGGGAGGGTCACTGTATTCTGGCAAGTCACAAGAGGATCACAGGTGTGCATCTGGGCTCAGGGTAATAGATGGTCGCAGCTCTGCTGACTGGGCAGAAGTGTGCGATGAACCGACCGGCAGAGCAGATGTCGGAAACAACGGGATCCACAGGGGCACGCCAGGGCGAGCGCAGAGACCCATCGCACGGGGGCGGGGCCACGGGACATCAGAAGTGGCGGCTTAGAAGGCAGGTGCACACGTGCAGTGCTTCTGACAGGTTGAGACAGTACAGCTTTTCCCAGGGTGTGTACAGGACAAGGTGCTTCTAATCAACGGTTCGGGCAACATGATTTCTATTGTCGATGAGTCTTGAGAAATAGTGGGCTAAGCAAAATTAAACCCATTCCTTCCCTTCAGGGCTGCTCAGAACTTTTCTCTCCTTCCTTCTTTACTGTCCTTCCTTTATTCATGAAAAAAATATCGATTGAATCTGTTCTGTACCAGGCATGTTCTAGGTACTGGGGACACAATGGTGACAACAGATCCATCCCTCCCTCCTGGACCTGACATCCTAGCAGAGGAGCTCATAAACAAATACATGACGGGAGGTGGTCAGGTGGTGATAGGCATAAGGAGGAAAAATCGAGCAGGGGACGCTGCTCTAGAGAAGCCCTCCTCCTCTACCCCACCCAGACCTCTCCGAGGAGGCTGGGGTAAAAGAAGGTGTGAGCCACGGAGGTTTCTAGGGGAGCGCATTCCAGAGGCCCTGAAGCGGGGTGTGCTCAGGGTGACCCTCCAAGCTTGGGCCATGCTAGGGAATTTTTCTTAACAGTGTATACTCTGGAGCCCATCTTTGGCAGAGCACATTATAGGATTAGAATAGGCTGAGGTGAACGAGGGGCCTGGGGTGGAAAATTAGAGGAAACACTCACTCCCAGAGCACTGCCTGAGAGGCTCCGTCCATGTGGCAGCCTGGGCTCCTGGCTGGACTCGCCCGTGTCACCCCCGCTGGGGAACACACATTGGGAAACACCTCTGCACCCTGCTTCCCATCCCAGCGATGGCCCTGCTTGGAGAAGTGCTCCTAGCTGGGCTCCAGGCTGCAGGAAAGGCAGGACTAAACGCCCTCCCTGGGCACATGGAACTTTCTAGTTTTCCCAGCACTTCTTTTCTTCCTTTCTTTCTTTCTTTCTTTCTTTCTTTCTTTCTTTCTTTCTTTCTTTCTCTCTCTCTCTCTCTCTCTCTCTCTCCCTCTCCTTCCTTCCTTCCTTCCTTCCTTCCTTCCTTCCTTCCTCTCTCTCTCTCTCTCTCTCTCTCTCTCTTTCTTTTTTTGCAGTGCTGGGCTGGAACCCAGGGCCTCGCCCACACCAGGCAAGCGCTCCACCACTGAGCTACACACCTCAGCAGCCTGGCCTCTCCCTGCACTTTCGCTCCCGTAATTTTTGTTGGTTGGTGCAGCAACCTGTGCTTCTCGTGGGAAGCCGGGTCGGCTGGGTCTGTTGCACCGGAGTGAGATTGTCTGTCTGACCATCTGCCTCTCCTTCTGGGATGTGAGCGCCACTAATATCCACGGAGCACTGAAATGAGGTGAGGAGCACCGCTCTTCCAGCCTTCTTAGGTGCTGGCAGGTGGGTCCTCGTAGCACACTGTGAGGCAGGTGCTACAAACATGCCTGTCACCAAGAGGCTGCCGTTCAGAGACCGGAAGCGCCTCCTTCATTACTGTGCTCATGGAGGCAGCCGTGCTGAGTCTCAAACCTGCGTCTGTCTGACTCCACAGCCAATCTCTTGCTACCAACTCTTGCTGCCACCCAGAGCAGAGCCGTACGACTTGCTGGGGTCACTTGGAAATTCTAGGGAGTAGCCCCCGATTTGCAGTCCTATCATCTGTCACTGCATCTCTGCCAGGGGCCTGGCCAGGCCTGGGTGAAGAAGAGACCCAGGAACACAGGCTGAGCCATGGGGCTGTGAACAGAGAGGTCTGGGTGTGGGGCCAGGCCTGGACAAAAGAGGGTGGAAGGAAGGCTCTAACTCCCAAGGACTTGGGGCCAGGACCTCAGTACCTGTTGCAGGCTTTCCAGACCCTTCCTATCCAAAGCCAGGACTGCATCAGGCTGCGTGTGGGCTCTGAGCCTCGGGTCTGGGGGGAGGAAGGGAAGGGGAGCCAGGTGACTTCCTGACAGGTGTGCAGGTGCCAAGAAACCGCCTTTCCAGGCAGACACACGCAGGAGAGATGACAGCCAGCGTTCACAGCCAAGGAATTTTTCCCAAAAGAAAAATGGAGAAAGTTCTCTTCCAGGTCTGATAACATCCCTCCAGCTCTTATTTCACAAAACTCCACCATTTTCCAAATATACTGCACTGTTTTTTTTTT
>PVJS01013533.1:30446-42121 GCA_004027185.1 Glis glis | reverse complement strand
TTAGAAAGGGTTAGGGGTGTAGCTCAGAGATAGAGTGCCCCTAGGTTCAACCCCCAGTACTAAAATAACAAAAGATGAGCAGCACAGGATGGATGAGATGGGTAAGTAGGGGCCAGCTGATAAGGAACCTGAGCCACACTAGGTCTAAGGTGAAGCTGGGAAGTGAGCGCTCAGGTTTGCTTTGGAAAGGGGCCTCTGGCAGCTTTGTGGAGACCAGTGATGTGGGAATAGACTGAAACAGAGACCCTCATTACACAACTATCGTGACTGACCAAGTGAGATAGTAAAGATGTGCTGTAGCTGTGGAGACACGGCAAGGGTTACTCAGGAAGGACAGCCAAAGCTCATGAGATTTCGCTGGATGTGGGGGAGCAGAGGAGGGCTCCCTGGCGGGCTGATGTGTTAAGTGGCTCCTTAGTCTGGGTTCCTCCAACCATGGATCCTGAGACAACAATTGGGAAATGATAACAAGAAGCACAAGACAGGCGAGAGAAGAAATAAGGAAAGGGTGTGCCGATGAGCAGCCACTGCGGAGGGCTGGAGGTTTCGGTCGCCCTGTGTAGAATACAGCTCAGGATGGAGCTGGGCTGAGGAAGGCTGCTGCACATGCCCGGCTCTCATCTTTCAACAGCCAAGTGTCTGTCCTCAGGGTGCTGACTCCCCAGCACTTGTCTTCTGCCCCAAGACAGGCTAAGCAACGTCTAAGGTCAATGAGAGCCCTCAGGCAGAGGGACACCATGTCTGAGACAGGAAGTCATTGGTGTGACTGCAAGTATCCACCGAAGGCCAAGGTGACCTTCAACATAGGTGGAGAGGGCAGGGGAAGGGCACCCTAGAGCCTGATGGGTAGCTAGCAGGTCACAGACTCAGATTGTCAAGCAAGATAATAATAACTTCTGCAATGTAGTGTCAGTTTTACCTCTTAACATGTCTTACACTGGGGAAGCATACTTACCTAAGGAAAGCCTATATCTTTTGTGTGTGAGGAGGGGTACTGGGGATTGAACCCAGGGGTGTTCTACCTTTGATCTACACCCCCAGCCCTATTTTGTTTTTTATTTTGAAACAGGGTCTCACTAAGTTATGGAGGCCTTGCTAAGTTGCTGAGGCTGGCTGTGAACCTGCGATCCTCCTGTCTCAGCCTCCCAAGTACTAGAGTTGAGAGGATAACAGGTGTGTGCCACCATGCCCGACTGAAACCCTGTATCTTCCTAGGTTAAGTTTTGTGGGTCATCTTGTGTGTGGTAGAGTGTGCTCCATGACCACAGAAGCTCTGAGAAACAAGGCCAGAATGCTCGACTGGTAATGGAAGCAGCAAGACCACAGGCAGAGTACTGTGTGTAAGTACTTATGATAGCAAGCGCATGAAAAGTGCGGTGCAGGATCTGAGCGTGCCGGTAACACAAGAAGCTTCCCAATCATGAACCGATTCTGGGTGGACGTCTCACGCTTGGAGGGAGGGAAGCCAAGGATTGTCTGACACTCGTCACTTGAGGCCTGGAACTGTCAGCTGGGGTCTCAGGATCAGCCACACTCTGATCATCTTCTGAGGACTTTTTTTTTTCATTCCTATGGATCCCAATCTCTTTCCACACTGAAGAAGGTCGCTGCCAAGAGACCTCAAGGGACCATCGCAAAAGCAATGCATATGAATGCGAATGGGATTTGCAGCCCGAGAGAAACCTCCACACACTTTTAAATTTATCTTGGGAAAGATCAGACGTTTCCTACCCACAGATTTAAGTCAGCCCAAACCTCAAGTATTTAATTTCCATATTGAGAGCGATAGTTGCCGTTGGTTTTTAATCTGAACCAGTCCATGCAGCTGTGATTCAGACATATACCGACACTGATTACGGCCCATCTACCCAGAATTCCAGTTCCATTTCACAAGACAGAAATATGACTTTTTCCCCCTTTTGGACATAAAAGATCACCCAAGGAAGTAGCATGACAAAATGTTTCCTGATGCTGTTATAGGCGTACGGCTGAAACTCAACCTCACACACATCAGGAGGAAAACGTACGGAGCAACCCACAAACAGCCGAGTTTCCTGGCAACATTAACACCCGAGCCTCGGCAAGCCTTCTGCCGCTAATTATTTGAGACATCTCCTGCTTTGCTTTTATAACATCCTGAGCTGTTTATCAAAGAGGTCGTAACATGAGAAAGTATTCATGCCATCTTTAATAAAGAAAAAAAATCTGCCTGGACAAGGAGAGAAGGAAAAACATTGTTGCAATATAGCAACAATCAAATTATGTCCATAATGGGCTTTAAATCTTTAGAAGAAAAGATCTACAGTTTAGCAGCACAAAGCAGTATTATTCTTGTTGTTATTAAAAACTGCCCTCTAATCCTTCACACATATGTAATAAATCTTGTCCAAGGATCTCAAAGTCCATTATAAATAAACAAGAAGCTACGCTTTATAAAATCTACCCAAGACCACGAAAGAGATGGAACTCTCTGGTTATGAATTAGCCAACACTTTCAGAACTCGTCGTTAATGATATAAATTCTCTTGGTCTCACCAAAGTTTGGGGAAATAATTGGTTCTTAGTATACAAAAGGCACTCGATATATACTTGTAGATACAAAGATTGATAGAAGATCCCTTACCAGAACAGAGTAGAGATTAGTTAATCCACATGGGTTCTGTAAGTAAATCCATTGTGCGTATAAATGTTACCATTAAACACATGATCCCTTATAAATTCACATTACCCAGCAGGCCAGTAATCCAAGCAGAGAAATGTTAAATTTCCTCCTGCTACAAATAGCCTTATCACTAACTTCTACATCTCTGTAAAATTTATCTCCTGGGCAATTAGAAGTTTAAGTCCCCAGAAAGAAGGAACAAAGTTGTCAAAACCTAAAGCAAAGAAACTTAGAAAGCTCACCATGATTAAGTGGCATGACCACGACAATTAACTAGTTAACCCCTTTGTTCTCTGTTCTCTCAGCACATGTGGGTTGAGAGACATATTTATTCAAGGAAGAAATGTTTCAGTGATAGTATATTTCAGGGCTTGTGTTGGACACTAGCTTAGAGAAGTAGGAAAGACTATAATCCATCAAAGGTAAGGGGTAGAGAGATGACAGGTACATTTAGACCAATTACGGACAGTCCCCAACTTTCTTTTTTTTTTTTTCTTGCAATACTGGGGATTGAACTCTGGCCATTCTATCTCTGAGCTACACCCCCAACCCTATTTTTTATTCTTTATTTTGAAACCAGGTCTCACTAAGTAGCTGAGGCTGGCCACGAACCCGGATCCTCCTGTCTCAGCCTCCCAAGTACTGGGATTATAAGCATGCGCCCCCATGCCTGGCTCCCAACTTACTTTAAGATGGTTTGACTTGATGAATTTTTTACTTCACACTGTTGCCAAAAAGTACCCACATGACCATTCTGCTATTTCTCTTCAGTACCTATTCAATAAATTACAGGAGATACTCAGCACTTCATTATAAAAAAGATTTTTGTTAGATGATTCTGCACAACCATAGACTAATGTACATGTTCTGAGCACGTTTCAGGCAGGCTAGGCTAAGCTATCATGTTCAGTGTGTTAGGTGCATTTTCTGTCTTTTGTTTGTTTGCAGTACCGGGGATTGAACCCAGGACTTCGCACATGCTAGGCAAGCAATCTGCCACTGAGCAACACCCCCAGCCCTTTTTATTTTATTTTGAGACAGGGTCTCACTATGTTGCCAAGGCTGGCCTCCAACTCGTGATCCTCCTGACTCAGTCTTCCGAGTAGCTGGGATTACAGGTATGCGCCAACACATCCAGCCAGTTAGATACATTTCTGATTTACAATGTCTTCAATATATGATGGGTTTGTGGGGACACAGCCCCATTACAGGCAGAGGAGCATGTGCATTGCCATTTGGGGCACTATCAACAGGACCTGTCGCTCTAGAGCAGGCTTCTCAACCTTGACACTACTGACGTTTGGGACCAGATAATTCCTCACTGACGTTTGGGACCAGATAATTCCTCATTGTGAGGAGCTGTGCACTAGAGGGTGTTTAGCAGCAGCCCTGGCCTCTAGCCACTAGAGGACAGTAGTCACTGCCCCCAACCCAGTCACAACAACCAAAAATACCTGAGAGCACAAAATTGTCCCACAATGGAGAATTTCAGAGACTTCGGATGTCCTAGAGATCTCAGAAAATAAATAACTTTTCTTCAGTTATATATTAATAGTAACCAGACGGTGCTGGTTAAATAGTTTAATTGTCAAACACACACACACACACACACACACACACACACACACACACACACCTTTATTGGTGCACTGTAGCTTCACATCGTAATGAAGTTCAGAGCGATAAGACATACATGCAAACAGCACTTGGTGAGCTTCTTCCCTGCTAATTTAATTGTCTCTTTAGCCAATGCATCACAGATATTTTTAGTAAACTGTGGTGGTATTCAGAGCAGACAGTCTCCAGGGGCCATGGTACAATGAACAACCCCATTTCAACAAGGCATCTGCCTTTGATTTTGTATTATAAACTTAGGCTCCCAGAATAGCATTTATGCTGAAAAAAAATTTTTTAAAAAGAGCATTCACTGATATCGTAAGGGACTACATTTAAGGTGACAGTAAATCTCCATGACGTCATGCGTCAAAGACATCTCAGAGACATGTAGTTAATTATCTGCATGTCAAACCGTTTACTTGTATGTAAAGGCAATGGCCATTAAACTGTCGCCAATGAACAAAGGTAAGAGGATTTATTTTTAAAAATAGATTCATTAAAATAAATCTCCCAGTGGTGGGAGAGAAGGAAGAAGGAAGCATGGTGAGAACAATCAGTCTTATTTTGCATTTTGGAGGTAAATTAATTAGCTGGCAGTTAGCAAAGAGGCCTGGGCAGTCTGCCCTTAAACCAGCCACCTAAGGTATCAAACAAAGCGATTTCAGTTGATGATGGATTCTCTTGGAAACCCAGAGGGGTGAGCTGTGGAGCGTGCCTGAGACTCTGCCCCAGCTGCATGACTGCCTGATCCTTCATCAACATCTCCAAGGCCGCGGGGAGAGGTCGGCACCGTGGCTCTGTTCAGCATAACTCTCATAGGGACGCCAACACTGATAGAGTGGCCTTGTTTTTAGCTCTGTGAATGGAAGGAAGGAACTGCTACACAAAGCAAGCTTCAGACTCCCAAGAGCTAGAAACCCGAGGCCTGGAGGTTTCTTTCCAGGGTGAATTTCTCTGCTCTCCTACGTGACCGCTGAGTGTGCACCAGATTTGTCTACCTGTTCGCCAAAATGCAGCACCTGCAAATCTCAGGCTCACCTGCTCTTCCATTCTGCCTTGGATACCATTCTAACCACTGAAAAGGGTCATGAAAACCAATGGAAAAGAGTTCCTGAAAGGGGCACAAGGTTGCTGATGTTTCGGGAAAGGCTACTTCTCCTTTCTTGCTTTATGTTGAATTATTTTAGTTAATAAACATTATTATCTGGCATCCATATTATCCCTGAGTATAGCACCTGGCACAAAATGGCCAGTCAATAAATGTCAGATATTGCTGAAGGTGACATTACTACCTACTGTAATAATAAGTAGTCAATAGCCGGGCGTGGTGGCGCACACTTGTAATCCCAGTATTTTGGGAGGTGGAGACTGGAGGATCCGGGTTCGCGGCCAGCCTCAGCGTGCTGTCTCTCTCTCTCTCTCTCTCTCTCTCTCTCTTCCTGTCTCTCTCTCTACCTAGTGAGGCCCTCCACAACTTCGTGAGACCCGGTTTCAAAATAAAGTATAAAAAAATAGGGCCGGGGGTGTAGCGCGGAGGTAGAACGCCCCTGGGTTCAATCCCCGGTACCGCAAAAAAAAAAAAAAAGTAGTCAATAAGCTACCATTTAGTGAATACCTACTATGTCCTAGGCATTGCCCTGAGCACTATGGATATTTTATTTCATGCAGTCCTTACATCAACCTGGAATGATTATGAGACTATTATTATCCCTATTTTATAGATGAAGTTCAGACACTTAGGTATTCCTATTGTTGTAAGCTCACATAATCATTTGTAATGTTTTGGTCATCTCTTTCTTTTCTTTTTTGGGTGGGGGGAGGGGGAGTGCTAGGGAGTGAACCCAGGGGCATTCTACCTTTGAAGCTACACACCCAACCTATTTTATATTTTATTTACAAACAGGGTCTCACTAAGTTGCTGAAAGTCTCGCTAAGTTGCTGAAGATCTCACTAAGTTGTTGAGGCTGTTCTCAAACCTGCAATTCTGTCTCAGCCTCCCAAGTACTGGAATTACAGGCATGCACCACCATGCCCAGCTAATCTCTTTTTTTTTCTGAAGGAAAAACTAACTTCCCTTTTCTGGATTAAAGGATCGCTCCCTTAGCCTCCACTCCCAGGGTCTCTAGTCATAAATTCTTCTTAGAAAGTACTTCAAAGTTTTTATTTCCCTATTGAGTTGTGGAGCCCAGAATTAGAAGTAATTGATTCCATTTTTGAATATTCATCTATTATAAGCTGTGGCTGTGTTTCTGAACATATTACCTGCCAGACACTGGAAGTCATTCAAAGATATGACTAAGATATAATTTTTGCCCTTTGAGATCCTCCCAAAAGGAAACCAATAAATGCCCAACACAACAATGAGACAGGAGCAAAATACTGAGGGAGCCAAGAGCAAGATGAGCTAACTCTGCCCGGGGCCACGAAGGAAATGGCATTTAAACTGAGTTTTGAGGAGGAATGGGAGCTCGCCAGCGCAAGAGGGGAACCGAGGTGTTCTGGTCCAAGGAAACAGTCTCATACAAAGGCGACACACTTTCACTTTACACTCTAGAGTCATTCATTTTGCAATAAGTATTTGCACAGATAGAACGTGTCAAATACAGTAATAGGTACCGGGGATCCAACAGTGGACAAGAAAGAAGGCTGAGGGCCAACAGAAGAACTGACCTGCTGAATCCCAGCCAGCACATGGAATCATGAGACACAATAAAACGAGTATTGGTTTAAGCCAGTGAGTTTGGGGTTGTCTCCAAATAGAGCAAACACTAGATAGCTGAAACATATTTTAAATTCGTATGTACACATACATGTATGGGCAGGAAAGATCAGGGTCTGAAAAATGCATTTAAATAGAAATGTAACAGAACGATGGGAAAGAAAGGAATTGGGGTCTGCTCTAGATGGGACAATCAAAGAAGGCCTTCCTATGGTTTGAATTTTTCTAATTCTTTTCTATGGTTTTTCTTTGGATTGAAATGTTTATAATGAAAATAAATTGGTGGATAATTCTAAAACCAAAAAATGTAATGTAAGCAGATAGAATTAGATTAACATAGAAACTAGAACAGAGAAAAATCTCAACCTAAAATGGACTTTCCAGAGAAGTTTATGTAGATAAAATAATAAGTTTTTCCCTAAAGAAACCCCAAGTTCTGAGTTAACAAGACAGGGAATAGGAGCAGAGACTAGAGCACTTCTGTGGGAGCTGATGGAAGCCAACGGGTGAGGGCTGCTCAGGCTTTCAAAGACATTGCTTTAAAGGTCATGGTGTGAACTGGACAAGGTCATTGTTGGCCTTGAAAATACCTCCAGTCATCATGGAGACCACAAATAGACTGCCCCGTGAGATCATTTTTTTTCTCTCGCATTCCATATCCTAATTTTTCACTTGAGCATCAGATAAAGTTCTTGACTTACACCAAGAGTGCCTAGTGTACAAAAAGCAATATATATCTTGAAACATTAAAATCACACTCAGCCTGATGAGGTGCTCAACTCCGAGTGGCGAGTGGAAACTGAAGCAACAGCAGATTCACATTACTGTGGAAAAGGAACAGCAGAGTCACAAGACTACCTGCCCTTGCTCCTGTTGGTGAGTAGACTGCAGGACTCGTAGCCATGCTACCGACAGTGCTTTTAGTGTGATACTCACCCTTCTCTTTTCTCTTCTCTTTCTCCTTCTCCTCTTCCTCGTCCTCGTCGTCGTCGTCCTCCTCCTCCTCCTCCTCCTCCTCTTCCTTCTTCTCTCTCTCTCTCTCTCTCTCTCTCTCTCTCTCTTCCCCCCTCCTGTTGACATCAAAACCCCCAAATGTACACATGTCCTGACTCCTCTGTGCAGAGCTTCTGGGTGTTGCTTTTGCCTCCAAGGTAGTCACAATAAACGCCTTCCAAGCGAAGTATAGAAGAAAGATTCCAGCGCAGAAATTAGGACCCACGAGAGAACTCCATAAATTCACATTGAACATGAGAAGAAAAGCAAAGGGCAGTAACATAGAAACTAAGAAACTAAAATCATAACCCTGGGCCTAGAGTACAGCCACCCCAGCTTTAGATATCTTATCCTGCTTATCATGCAAATGAGTCACAGATCCACAGCATAGTACCAAGTAGCACAGGTACCAAATATAGTTCAAGTGAAAAAAATGATTAGTAGAGAAGTAGTAGAGTATACACAGTCTTCAAACATCCCATTAGCCCCCAGGTTAGGCCAGGCATGGGTAAAGGATGTAGACATGGCCAGCATCCCAATAGAGTGGGACTCTGAACCTATAATATTCAACATTTTTATGGGGTCAGAGAAATGGAACAGCTAAGAGACTAGGTTGCCATGAGGTCTCTCTGGCCAGGGAACAGGTCTTGTTAGAAGAAATTGGGAGAGGTTGTCAGGAGCCAAGTGCCTGGTGTCGGCCCGTCGGGCAAACTCATACCCGCTGCGTCACCTTGTTGCTGAACTTTCAAAAGGAGCTGAAACTCCAGGTTCATCCAGATTTGTCTGTCTCTCCTCGTTGCCTTCTGTTTATACATGCCAGAAAGAAATGTACCAGCTATGCAAAGACACCTCCACATGGTACCTGTGCATGAAACCTGTGGTAACCAACCTAGCCCTCATCTTACGAACTTGTAGTCATTATACTAAAGATGCTAAAGTGCAAAAGACACAAACATAAATCACTAATACAAGATGGGAATTGTTTCACATTTCTAATTATGAAAAGATAATAAGCCCATAAAATAAGAACAGGCTACTAAGTAAAAAAGTTACTCAGAGCACAAAAAAGAGCTCTTTAACATTAAAACATGATTTCCAAAATCAGATATTGAACAGAAGAGCTAAATAATAGAATGAGGACAAAATGAAAGTTTGGGATAAGTAAGGAATCAAAATGTTCGATATTTGTATACATTTTTGAAAAATGATTCAAGGACATATCCCAGTGAAATGGGAAAACAAATCCAAAAAAGAGAAAGACATGGAACCCTTGGAATAGTTTTTTTAAACATATCTTAAATAGTAAGGTCATAATGTCAGCCTCAAAATTTTTTTCACAAAAAAAAACAAAAAGGGGAGGAAGTTAAACATAAATTTGCTAAAGATCTTGCCTTGTTCAGGTTACAGACTATAAGTATTGATTAATGTTTGATAATGTTTGAAAAATATTTTATTAACAAATACAAAAATAGAAATAAGAGGTCATTTTAGTTACCTGATACAACTTCAGGATCTACTGTTTTAACTTAAAATGGCAGGACTAATTCTCTCACGACTAATGGTTTAGAGGATGACTGGGCACTAGGCATGAAGTCTCCAATTGGTGCTGTGTCTCCTCTGGGAACTCAGTAGAGCTGTTATCCAGAACACTTAAACACGTCCTCTCCATGTAGCCTGGGCTTCCTGGAAGCATGATGTCTGGGATCCAATGTCAATCACCCCAAAAGAAAGAGAGAGAGCATTAGATGGAAGCTAATGAACTAGCTTCAGAAGCCATTCATCTCACTTCCACCACATTCTTGTTGTTAAAAGTGAGTCATCAGCTGGGCATGGTGGCACATACCTGTAATCCCAGTAGTTGGGAGGCTGAGACAGGAGGATCACAGGTTCGAAACCAGCCTCAACAACCTAGTGAGATCCTGTTTCAAAACAAAAAATAAAAAGGTCTAGGGATGTATCTCAGAGGTAGAATGCCCCTGGGTAACTAACACACACACACACACACACACACTCACACACACACACACACACACACACCACAAAATAAAACTTGTCTACAAATTCTTTGACACTTTCTCTGTAAGAGGTGGAGTCTAAACTCCTTCCCGCTGAATATGGGCTATACCCCCAGACCTATTTTATTTTTTTTTATTTTGAAACAAGAGAGACCCTGAGAGACCCTGAGGCTGGCTTTGAACCGATAATCCTCCTGTCTCAACCACCCAAGTACTGAGATTACAGGCATGTGCCCCCAGGCCAGGCTGACAAGTTTTCTAATTTCAGATATGTTACTTCCAAGAAAATAACTAATAGTTTAAGAAGAGAGAAAACAAAAATAAAAAGAAACAGTAAAACTCTGTTAGTAGCCATGAAAAACTGAAACAAAAAAGTAGCAAAGAACAATAAGATGGTATTTTTAACATTTCAAATATCACAAAGAATATGAATGGCTTAGGTCTAGTGTTAAAAACAGAGAGACTTTCAAATTGGATTAAAGCATAACAAAGTAAAGGAATACCTACTACTATATGAGCTATTTTTAGAGACACACCTAATGTGTGAAAGGAAATATAAAAGAGTAATGAACAAAAAAAAGTTAAGAAAATTAAATATCAGACAAAAGAGAACCAATGGTAAAAAATAACATTGAGAATGACATAAGCTAATAAAGTATTAGCTTATGTCAATAGTAATGAATTTTTATGTAAGGACATAGTTTTGAAATATATGAAATAAAAGCATTGGAAAATCAAAGAATGATTGGCAGACTATATGGAGGAAATCTTTCACATATCTGTAATTGAAATGGATAATTGAGTACATGATAAATAAATCAATTAACTAGCATGCCTTTCTTAATGGACACAATACATATACTTAAAAAGAATATGCATTCCTTTCCAAAACCTATGAAACATTGCAAAATTGTCTTATAGCCTCAAGGAAATTTTCAGTTAAATATAAAATCTAAAATCACTATGTCATGTTTTCTAAATGCAATACAAAAAAAAGGTGGAAATCAACCCCAAAAGTCACCCAACTTGGAATTTTAAAGTATGCTCTGTATTAACCTTAAATTAAAAAAGTAGATCAAGCCAGGCATGGTGGTGCATGCTTATAATCCCGGTACTTGGGAGACTGAGACAGGAGGATTGCAGGTTCACTGCTAGTTTTAGCAACTTAGTGAGGCCCTCCACAACTTAGTGAGACCCTGTTTCAAAATAGAAAAATAAAATAAGACTGAGGGTGTAGCTCAGAAGCAGAATGCCCTTGGGTTCAATCCCCAGTAAAACACACACACACACACACACACACACGGTAGATCAAAGTTGAAAGTACATATTATTTTAAGTGAGTAAAAACAAATATCAATTCCTAAGACATAGAAATAGTATAGCCTAGCTGGGCGTGGTGGCGCACTCTTGTAATCCCAGTACTTTGGGAGGCGGAAACCGGAGGATCCCGGTTCACGGCCAGCCTCAGCTCTTCTCTCTCTCTGTCTCTCTCTCCCTGTCTCTCTCTCTCTACCTAGTGCAGCCCTCCACAACTTCATGAGACCCGGTTTCAAAATAAAAGTATAAAAAATAGGGCCGGGGGGCGTAGCTCGGAGGTAGAACGCCCCTGTGTTCAACCTCCAGTACAGCAAAAAAAAAAAAAAAAAAAAAAAAAAAAAAAAAAAAAAAA
>PVJS01013533.1:15325-30346 GCA_004027185.1 Glis glis | reverse complement strand
ACCACACTTTGAGAACTGCTGTTTTACTTAGATGCCCTCTGCAAAACAGGCCATTGTTATGAATTGGACCTGGCCATTGTTATGAAAAGTCTCATGTGTTCAAAGGTGGGGCTTTGGGGAAGTGGGTGGATCATGAGGGCTCTGACCCCATCAGTGGTTTTATGCATTTACTATTTAATGAATGACCTGGCAGAACCAGGTCACCGAGGCATGCCCTGGAAGCGTTTATCTCCTCCCCTCCCCACTTTCTCTCTCTCCTTCCTAGTCTCCTGAGCTGAGCAGCTTTCTGCTACCACATCCTTCCGCCATGATGCTCTGCCTCCCCTCAGCAGTGGAACCAGTTGACCATGAATGGAAACCTTGGAAACCAGGAGCTAAAATAAAGCCTTCCTCCATGAAGGTATTTTTCACAGCAATAAAAAGCTAACACAGACATCTTACTACAAATTGTTGGTCGTGCTTGGTTATTTACCAAGAGCACGAGAGATGATCTTTTCCTCCAAGAGCATGAGAGATGACCGTGATGATATGATGGCAGTCATTTGAGAAATTGTGTAAATAAAGTAGTCGCCAAATATATGACAAATTGGTAAGAAATCACATATGATGAATGACTGCACATCAGTAGGTATTTCTATGTCTATAAAAAGAATTCTGTTTGATGATCAAGTGGTTGTCAAACTTGGCACCACCTGGGGAGTTTTGATAACAATAGATGCTGGGTCCCAAACTCAGAAATTGTCATTAAATAGGTATTGGGAGTTTTAAAAGTTCTCAGGTGGGCTGGGCACAGTGGCACATACCTGTAATCCCAGTACTTGGGAGACAGGGACAGGAGGATTGCAGGTTCAAAGCTAGCCTCAGCAATTTAGTGAGGCTCTCAACAACTTAGCAAGACCCTGTTTCCAAATTTTAAAAATAGGACTGTGGGTGTAGCTCAGAGGTAGAATGTCCCTGGGTTCAATCCCCAGGGCCAAAATAAAATAAAAGTTCCCAGGTAGTTTCCATGTGCAGCCCAATTTGAGAACCACTGGGAAATCAAGTCCTAGATGACTAGACATTTCTTCTACTCTTGAAGGACAATCAGTCTATATAAGATATTGATCCCTGCCTTCTCATGGATTCAATGGGAGCTGTGCCGACTGAAGAAAAGCAGATACAGCCTTCAGCCCCTTCCAGCCAGAGTTTCCACAGATAGACACTGCTTTGTAGTACATTGCCTCCCCACCCCCAACATATTTCACAGCAATTGTAACAACGGTATGAATTGCAAGAGATATGCTTTGAATGTTATTATCCATTTCCCCATATCTTGACATTCGAGATGGAACCACAGACTTTGCATCCCCTTGGACTGATTCTAGGGGGGAGATTCTGATTAATGTCCTTTCAACCCCCATGTGAAACACATGGTTTGTGTTAGAGACAAGATGAATGAATTGATGCATTGGGAACAGCTTTCACATTAGACCAACATGACTTACTAAAGCCAGGAACGTCCTCATGATTGAATCTATCCATGTACGTGAATCAACAGATCTCCTTTTAAATGGATTGTGTTCACCAGCAAGCCCAATAGCAGAGAAAAACTCTTCCCCACACTTAAGAGAAATCATCATTCCTTGACATAACTGTGAACGCTAGAAATTGAACAGGCCAACAGTGCAAAAATAAATTTACCTTATTTGCTTGCTCTGATCGTTTAAATTTATTCTTCTCCAAATATTTAGCTTAAAAACACAAACTCAGCCAGGCGCAGTGGTGCAGGCTTGTAATCCCAGTACTTGGAAGGCCGAGACAGGAGGATCGCAGGTTCAAAGCCAGCCTCAGCAACTTAGCGAGGCCCGCCGCAACTTAGTGAGACCCTGTTTCCAAATAAGAAATAAAATCAGGCTGTGGATATAACTTAGAATGCTCTGGGTTCAATCCCCAGTACCAAAAAAAAAAAAAAACCCACAAACTCTGCCAAGCATGGTGGTGTACATCTATAATTCCAGTACTTGGGAGGCTGAGACAGGAGGATCACAGGTTCAAAGCCAGCATCAGCAACTTATCAAGGCTCTCAGCAGCTTAATGAGACCCTATTTCCAAATAAAAAACAGGGCTGGGAGTGTAGCTCAGAGGTAGAATGCCCCTAAATTCAATCCCCAGCACTACACACACACACACACACACACACACACACACACATACATACATAAAATAAAATCTCCATTATAGTTTTACTTTTGTTAAGGTTGCTAGATAAAATGCAGGACACTCAGTTAAATTTTAATTTCAGATAAACAGAATATATATTTTAGTGTAAGTATGTCCCATCCAATATTTGGGACATACTTATACTAAAAAATTATTCATTGTTTATCTGAAATTCAAATTTAACTGGGTATCCTGTGGTTTTATTTGCTAAATCTGGCAACTCTACGACTGTGGACTTCCACATGCTGAGGTCACATTTTTTGGTTTTCGGGGGCTTTGGTGGGCATTTGGTCAGAAGATACGGTCTTATCACTAAATCAATGTATTAAATTCCCCTGCTGGTAAAAAAAAAAATCTTTCTATAGACATATAGTACCAACAAGTTAACCTCAATCTGACATGAATGAAAACCATTTCTAAGTGGTTATAGTTTCTAAAACAGAGCCCCATCTACAATAAATGTAATTATTTCACTAAAATTGTTTGCATGTGTTTCTTTCCGCACCAGCCCATGTTCCTGTATCATCTTAGTTGCCTTCATCTGTTGCTTTACAACCCTTTCTTTGCCATATCTTTGAGTTAAATTTATCATGACACATTTTTAAACAATAGCAGGAAACCTCACTTATGACTTTAATTATAAAATGGTGTTATAAAATTATATCCACATTTGACTTTTGGCAGGCAGCAGTCCTCATTTAACATGAATATATCAAGTTGGCCTCTCATTCTCTTGGTTGATTTCAGTGCTTACTGTACGTAATTGATATAAAAACACAAGGTTTAGGAAGCAGCTATTGGAACTTGTTAAAAGAAGTAGCCACATTCATAAATACTTTCAGTTTGCTGTGTAACATGCCAAGAGAATTAATAACACACTTTGGGGAATAGGGGAGAAATTCTGGCTTTGTAAAGAAAAACTGATATATTCTGCTCTCATGTTAATTGTTTGACTATAAAGTCTAGATATTAGTTTCTCTTCAAATCCCAAGTGTTTCCAATAAAATAGAAAGTGAACTAGACAAATATGTATGTGTCTTTACAAATACCTGTTAGTACTTAAGTATTGTCATTGTCCTTTATTGGTAGAAAGAAATAGAAAGGTGTCAGTCCTCTACTTGTATCGTAGGAAAGACCACAATAAAATCAGAAAGGCCATTACTGGAAACATCAACTTTAATACTGCCTGAAATAATACCAATAAATTTTAAGTAGAAACTTTAAAAATAAAAACTCTGGTGAGCCTTTT
This sequence comes from Glis glis, assembly GCA_004027185.1. Classification (NCBI taxonomy): domain Eukaryota; kingdom Metazoa; phylum Chordata; class Mammalia; order Rodentia; family Gliridae; genus Glis; species Glis glis. Next base: position 26,898 of record PVJS01013533.1, on the reverse strand, counting down.
CCATTAATGTTAGGCAAATTATGTCATTCCCCTGACTTGAGGACAAATCTAGTTTATAAAGTAAAATCGATTCTTGGTTTGCATCTATCATTTACATAACACCAAATGATAAAAAATAACAAACAAGTAGAGGGGGGGAAAGAGCAAATTCAATAAACCATCTTTCTTGTCCTAATGGGAAGGTGGTATCAATGGCCCTCCACTGTTTGTTTTTAAAATATCTATTTTATACTTTGACAATGGATATGAACTAATTACAGATATGTTTAAGAACCTGAGAAATGAACCACAGAGTTTCTTCAAGATATAGCTCCAACTTGCAAGTTGTTCACCATCTAACTTTAGCAATACACCAGGAAATATTAAAGTGCTGTATGGTGTGTTACTAACTCTACAAACAATGAAAACCAGGAAAGGGAGAGTGCAGTAGAACTTGGGAGGGTTTTGGCTTAAGTAATATTTAGATCAATGTAAACTGGATAAAACGTAGCACACCTGGGGACTGGGGACTTGGAGATAATACATCACACTGATAGTTACCAAAGTAGCAAACAACAAAAAAGTGAAAACTGACATTAAAAATGGAGTTGGTCATATATATGGTACAAGCAGAGCGTCTTCAGAGAAAAGACTAGTTCTAAGGGAGGAAAATGTAAACTGGAAAATTCAAGGGAATCACATTAACTACTGGCTCTCAGAAATGGAATGACTTTGAAAGTTAGTCTTGGAACAACAGAAGACCATGTCAAAGGTCCTGTTGTCCCCAGAAAACCCTGAAGATGCACCTGCTTCGGTTCTTCTCTAGATCCACCTGGCATTCTCTCACGACTCAGGGATCACCTCGGCCATCCAGAGGGGACTCCAGCACTGCAGGGGGTGCTACGCAGCTTCCCCAAGAAATGTGGCATTTACATTGGTCGTAGCTGCTACTGCTTCAGAAACTATAATCTGTGTGCTGGGCACTTTACTTGACCCACGTTGTCACAGATTGTCAGCACAATCCCATCTCATAAATCTTCCCCATTTTAAAAATGAGGAAACCAGGGGCAGAGATAAGACATGGCATGTCTAAGATCACACAATTATTAAGAGATGAACTAGGGTTGAAATCCATGTCTGCCCAGCTCCAGAGTTCACATTCTTTCCACCACATTTAGTTCATAGAGATTTCCTGGAGAGCTTTGATTTTCCCAACATTTTACAATGAAAATTTTCAAATATTCAGAAATGTTGAAAGAATGTGATAAATACAAATATATCTACCACCTACATTATGCAATATGTGTGTGGGGGGGAGATACTGGGGATTGAACCCAGGGGCACTCTACCTCTGAGCTACACCCCCAGCCCCATTTTATTTTTTATCTTCAAAATAGGGTCTCACTAAGTTGCGGAGGGCTAAGTTGCTGAGGCTGGCCACAAATATGCAATCATCGTATCTCAGCCTCCAAAGTACAGGGATTGCAGGTGTGCACCACCACGCCCAGCTCGTAATTAGTATTTAACTGGACTTGATTCATCACACAGGTGTCCATCGATCCATCAATCTGTCATACTTTAAATGCATGTCAAAATAAATAGCAGGCCTCAGTACATTTCACCCATAAACATTTCAGCATGTATACCATTAGTTAGCATTCAACATTTATTTTCAGTTGTTTTCTTTTTTTTTTCACTTGCAAAGTCTTTTATTATTCAGTTATAGGTATGATACAACATTAGCAAAAGCTTTCTGTTTACAGAGCTTCTTTTTCTTGCCTCTTCCTCCCCATTGGTGTTCCCCAACTCTGTAGACCAATAATCTCAGATGAGGACAGCTTCACCGGTCAGTCACATAAACCTTAGTCTGCAGCACAGGGCCAGAACAAGTCTTCTTTGACAATTCAATATCAGACGCTGCCAGGAACCTTCCAGGCAACCCGGTCCTGAGGTTGTCAGGTCTCATCACTGTCCTGATGCCCCGTCATCAATCTTCAGTAATCATCATGGAATCTTTATCTGGCACAGCCATGAATGAGAGCGCAATTGTCCTGGACGATGCTACTCTTCCCTTCATCTGGTCCTCAGACTAGCCCGGTGTGGTGGCGCACGCCTGTAATCCCAGTGCGTGGGAGGCTGAGACAGGAGGATTGGAGGTTTGCTGCCAGCCTCAGCAACATACTGAGACCCCATTTTAATAAAAGTCTGGGGTGTAGCTCAGAGGTAAAACACCCCTGGATTCAATCCCCAGTACCACAAAAAAGATAAAAGTCTGACTGGCTTTCAGTCCTGATAACGGATGACTGAGCCCAAAAGCAAAGACCCAAAGAATTTGCCATGATCTCTGCCACTGGATTTCCCCCAGATAGCTGCCCTTCCATATTGGTTTTTGGACTCAGCACTATTAATCCAAAGTCTTAAAAAAGTAAAATAGGGGCTGGGGATGTAGTTCAGTGGTGGAGCAGCGCCTAGCATATGCGAAACCCTGGGTTCAATTCCCAATACGGCAAAAGCAAAGTAAAATAGGGCTAGGGTGACACATGATGTAGAACGCCCCTGGGTTAACTCCCCAGTACCCCCTCAAAACAAATGGCAGGTACAATGGAACTGTCTTTTCCCGAAATGTTGCAGATCAGTTACAGCAAACAGAACAGCGAGCATCCAGGAAAACTGTTACTTTGGGCTCCTTTTTGACCACAGCAGCTATGTGGAAGCAGCTGCAGCTTCGATAAGGGCCAAGTTGTTTTCTTTAGAGACAAACTTAAATACAATTGAATGTGCAAAGTTTAAGTGTACCAGTCAGTGGATTTTGCATATATTCATGCAACCCTAACTACTTTTCAAAATACAGAACATTACCATCCCCCAAAAGTTTCCCTCGTCTCTCTCTCTCTCTCTCTCTCTCTCTAACCCCCACCCCACTCCAAAAGCAACCATTGTTCTTCATTTTTTCTACCATAGATTATTTTGCTTGCCCTTGAAGTATGTTTTTTAATGCATAGCTCTGGGCTCTGTGCCAGTCCACTGAAAGAGAGCCTTTATGTGTGAAGTGTAGGAATCTATGTACTTAACAAGCTCATCTGAAAATGCTATACACAGTAAAATTGAGAGCAGTGTACTACATCAATCTACTTCTCTGCGTGCCAAGTGATATAATCTGTTTTCTACATGATCTTCCTATGTTATATGACTTCAGAGAAGCTTTAATTCCAAGTAATTCTTCTCTAATTAGTCTTTATTCTCAATAGCCATGTTCACAATAAATTACACCTACTTAAGGAACTAAACAATCTAATTAACGCAAGTACTACAGAAAGCAAGGTGGAGGCCATAGCTAGAAAAATGAGCCAAGTACTATTATTGGGAGAAAAGAGGGAAAAAGAAAGATATTCCAGATCAGTGGACTTGAACCTAGAAAAACACAACGTGGTTCTCCTGTTGCTTGTAGCATGGATTCATCTCAACCTTCTGCTTAGGAAAAGTCATCTTAGTCAAAATGTTATGAGTTAATAGGGTTGTTTTAGTAGCGAGTGGTAAAAATCTAATTGCAACTATCTAAGTCAATGAAAAGAAAATTTAACAGTTCATATATCTGGAAAATAAGGGGGTAGTGATGGCAGAAACATCAAATACTATCATCAATACACAGTCTGCATCTGTGTGTGTGTGTGTGTGTGTGTGTGTGTGTGTACGCACATGTGATATTAATTTATAAGCGATGCTGTCACTCTGTTTTCTTCCATGTTGATTACTTTCAAATGATGTCAATGTTGGCCACCAGCTATAATGGGCTTACTCACAGTGGCCTTAGCACTTGAATCATAAAAGGAAAGAGTATCTCTTTCTTTCCCAAAAATTCTTGAAAGCCACTAAGACCAAGGACTTGTGAATCTGAGGGTGGAGTGAATCTCACTTGAGAAGTGAAGCGACTAAGAACCAAGAGGTGGCTCAGCAAAGAAAAGTGCTGTGACCAAGAAAGGGAGGTGAATGGTCAACAGGTAGACCCTATGTGTTGACTACAAGAAAATCACAAAAGCCAGCCAACAGGAGCGTTAAAGAGGTTAGATAGCAGGCATGGTGGCACACACCTGTATTCCCAATACTTGAGAGGCTGAGACAGGAGGATCACGGGTTAGAGGCCAGCCTCAGAAACTTAGACCCTCAGCAACATAGTGAGACCCTGTTTCAAAATAAATAATAAAATAGGGCTGAGGGTGTATCTCAGAGGTAGAATGCCCCTGGGCTCAATCCACAGTAACACACACACACATACACACACACACACACACACACACACACTACTTTAAACTGATAACTAGCTAGTGATTGAACACTAAAATCAAAACAAGTTTTATTTTTATGAAAACTTTTAATAAAATTAGCTTATAGTTTCACAAATCAAATAAAAATAATATCCATTAGTTACAACTTATATTTTGTTTATTAACTTTGATAAATAATTCTTAATATTTTGGAAGAAAATAACTTGAAAGCAAATGAATAAAATTTTAATTTGTGACTTTTTACATTTAAGATACATTTTTGGTAAAGATACTAAAGTTTCATATACTGATTACAATTGCATTTTACTTTTTTTTTCTTTTTTTCGTAATGGGGATTGAACCCAGAGGCATTCTACCTCCAAGTTATACTCCCAGCCCAATTTTATTTCTTATTTAGAAACAGAGTCTCACTAAGTTGCTGAGGGCCTCGCTAAGTTGCCAAGGCTGGCTGCAAACCTGTGATCCTCCTGTCTCAGCCTCCCAAGTACTGGGATTACAAAGCGTGCGCCACCAGGCCCGGCTCACATTTTACTTTTTAGTCTTCTAGAACAATTCAATATCAATACTGTCAATTCAAAACCAATTTTGTAAAATTTTTGACAAAAAAGCATAGCAATTTTGCTGAAATAAAGGCAAAAATTAACTTTATAAAATTAATATAATAATTATGTAGCTCTTTATTTTATTACTTATCCAAACATTGCCAGTCCAGCAATAGAACACTCAGCCATGGACGACAATCAAATTCATCATCTTTGCTATCTCATAGACTTTCACCATATTTGGTAAAATAGAAAGACTTTAGTGTATTACCTCAATTTATTATTTCCAGTTCTAACAACTAAACCAAATGCAGACTAAATGGATGCTGATCTTCTCCCCCTATAGATACAGACATATGTAGATAAAATGTAAAGAGAAAAAGAACAATAAAGGAAAGAAAAAGAAGTCTGCAGATGCAATGGGGGAGAGAGACAAGTACACATGGGGCACCAGGCCTGGGTCAAAGTCTGCAGACACTCACAGCTAGAAGGTAGAAGCTCTCATACACAAAAAGATAAAGTTGTGGTCCTGGGTACAGATATAGCAAGTCCTGAAATACCTGTATAAAGGGGATAGCAAATAGGTTTCTCCTTTTACAAAAGCAGGATTTTGCCTGTAATCCCAGTATTTGGGAGGCCGAGATAGGAGGATCGCAAGTTCAAAGTCAGCTTCAGCAACTTAGTGAGAACCCTGTTTCTAAATAAAAAATAAAATAGAGCTGTGGGTGTAGCTTGGAGGTAGAATGTCCCTGGGTTCAACCTCTATCACCATAAATAAATAAATAAATAAATAAATAAATAAATAAATGTAGAATTTTCTGGCCAGGTGTGGTGGTGCATGCCTATAATCCCAGTACTTGGGAGGCTGAGACAGGAGAATCGAAGGTTCAAAGCCAGCCTCAGCAATTTAGTGAGGCCCTGTTTCCAAATAAAAATAAAATAGGAATGGGGGTGTAGCTCAGAAGTAGAATACTCCTGGGTTCAATCCCTAGCACCACCAAAAAAAAAGGAGAAATTTCAAAAAATTAGCTTTTTGGCCTGGTGAAATATTGAGGAAGCTTGTATTTTCCCCAAATGCTAGGTGAAATTTTTAAAATTTTCCCATATAAAATTAAAGTGTCAAGTCTGAGAAATTCTACAATTTATTCTACTCAAGTGATACCAGAATTCCAAGCTGACTGTATGACCCCAAATCCCAATGTGTTATGCAGAAGCAAAGCAAACTCCTATGCAGACTGCACATGACACTCATACACATGAGCAAAAAAAAATTAAACCCCAGAGAAGATAAACTCACATTCAAAAATGATACGTCACATGAGGAAATCATCTACTATCAGAGAAAGTATGCAGATAACAACAAATTGGAATATGGATCATATGAAGAATTTGAGGATTTGAGACAATAAGAAAAATCCAAGAAAGGCTAAGGAGAAAAGCATGTTTTTAATAAAGAGCTTAGAAAAAGAAACTATAATAAAAGAACAGAAACACTCGGGGGGGGGGGGGAATAGCTGGACATTTTGAAGAAAGAACCAGTGAGAATGAAATGGAGTCTCAATGGATGAATTAAAATACAAATTAGTGAAACTGAAAAAAAAGAGTTAGTGTTATAGAAGACAGAGCAGAGAGAATTACCCAGAGACAAATAAAGAAGATAAGGGGTGTGGAAACACAGCAGAATGAGAAGATTACATGAAACCGGAGCTCTGAGAGCAAAAAAAAAAAAAAAGATGTCACATTTGAAAAGAGAATGACTAAGAATTTCTCCTAAGTGCTAAAAAACATGAATCCTCAGACTGAGGAAGCACAAGAACTTGTGAACATAAAAAGAAATAAATCCGCACCTGGATAATCTATTTTAATTGTATCACCAAAAAATAAGAATAATTTTATCTAGATATATCTTAATAAATCCAGAGGACAAGAAAGTAAGGGAAAGTTTTACAAGGAAAAAATAGGGATACATTAAAGAACAATTAGAAGACTCTCCACAATAACAATTGGCATCAGAAGACAATGAAAAGGTTGTAGGGAAAATCGTTGAGTAGAACATACCCAAAAGCAAGCTTGACCTCGTAGACACGTGTGGAATCCTGGTAAAAACAGAAACAGGTGTATTTCAAGTATATGTGGAACGTGTACAACAAACAACCACATAGCACACACTAAACCTATTTCCAGTAAGTGTCAAAGCATCCATATCATACAGACAATATAATGGCCATGATATAAGTATGTATAAATATGATCTTTTAAAAAGAGAAATAAAAAGGTTTTGGAGATTTCAAAACACATTTCTGTTTTCTTTTGTTTTGTTTTGTTTTGTTTTGCTTTGCTTTGCTTTGTTTTGCTTTGTTTTGTTTTGTTTTGCGGTACTGGGCATTGAACCCAGGGGCATTCTACCTCTGAGCTACACTCCCAACCCTATTTTTTATTCTTTATTTTGAAACAGGGTCTCACTAAGTTATGGAGGGCCTCGCTAAGTAGCTGAGGCTGGCAGCAAACCCGGATCCTCCAGTCTCAGCCTCCCAAGTACTGGGATTACAAAGGTGCGCCACCACGCCCAGCTTCAAAACACATTTCTAAATAACCTATTGTCTAAGAAGGAATTAGTGAACATTTTTAAAATATTTAGTTTTAGTTGAGTGTAGTGACGCATGCCTATCTATAATCCCAGTACTAGTACTTGGGAAGCTGAGACAAAAGGATTGCAGGTGAAAGACCAGCCTCAGCAGCTTATGAGATCCTCAGCAAATTAGTGAGACCTTGTTTCAAATAAAAAAAATAATAATTGGTATTGGACAATAATACCAAATACATTTCAAAGTTTATGGGATGTATCTATTCTGATAAGACACCAGAATTATTTACTTGGCTATAGTTGCTTATCTTGGAAAAGCAAAAATTTTGAAAATCAAGATTCTAAGCACTCATTTTTAGAAATTAGAAAAAGAATAGAATAAATCCAAAGAAAATGGAAAGAAATAAAAAAGAAGAAATTAATGAAAATTTTAAGTGAACATAATACAGAGAATGGGTTATCAAAAAAGAGGTCACGTAAAATAAAGAATTTAAGAATGAAATCGGGCTGGGCGTGGTGGCGCACGCTTGTAATCCCAGTACTTTGGGAGGCGGAGACCGGAGGATCCGGGTTCGCGGCCAGCCTCAGCTCTCTCTCTCTCTCTCTCTCTCTCCCTGTCTCTCTCTCTCTCTCTCTCCTTAGTGAGGCCCTCCGCAACTTCGTGAGACCCGGTTTCAAAATAAAGTATAAAAAATAGGGCCGGGGGTGTAGCGCGGAGGTAGAATGCCCCTGGGTTCAATCCCTGGTACCGCAAAAAAAAAAAAAAGAATGAAATCGGTGGCAAAACTGTGGGCAAAGCAAAATTAAAATTATATAAAATTTTATGCTAATAAATTTGAAAATTTAGATGAACTATACATTTCCTTGAAAGTGTAACTTACCCAAACACACTCAAGATGTTGAAACAAGAGGAGTCCTATGACCAGTAATGAAATCGAGTTGGTAATTTTTTAAGTATCTACTCATGGAAAAAAACACGTCCAGACAGTTTTCGATGCATGTTGTATGGAATAGTCAAGGAGTATTTAAAACTACCATAAACCAACTCTTTCAGAAAATACAAAAATTGGAAATGATCCCTACTTCTCCTTATGAGATTTTCACAACCTTGAAACCAAAATCAGACATGGATAGCCAAAGAAAGGAAAATTATAGGGTGTTTCATTTATGAACAACAATGCTAAAACCTTAAACACAAGATTCAAACTAAACCTAATAATGCCTTAACAGATATATTATGACTAAACTGGATATGAAAGACTAGCTTAACCTTTTAAAAGATGAAGCGAGTTACAATTCACTACATTAACAGGCTAAAGAGAAACCCCATATGATCATTGCAATATGGTTTATTGAATGCCCATTCTGAATATAACATCCAGTTATGATTCTTAAAGTAAATAAATGCAAGCTTTCGATAAGAAGGAATTGAATTGAACTAACCCAATAATAAGAATCTCCCCAAACTCTACAGCAGACATCATACTTAAAGGTATAATGTTAGGAAACATTTCCTCTAAAATCAGCACCAACTCAAGTAAGCTACTATCACTGTTTCTCTTTAACCTGGTACACACAAAAAAATTAACACTATAGTCATGTGCCACTTAATGATGGGAATATGTTCTGAGAAATTTGTTATTAAATTATTTCATCTTTGTGGGAACATCATAAAGGACACTCACACAAACTAATATGGCCACATGTCAGTAGGGATATAATTTTATGGGACCACTGCCATAAATTGACCAAAACACTCCATCATTGACCAAACCATCATTATGCATCTAAGACTGAACAAATCACACTTTGTATGCAGAGGCCCTAAGGATAAGAAAGAAAAAAATGGAAGAAAGGAAGAAAATGTTCTCACTGGCAGACTATATGACAATAATATTAGTTATCTATTGCTGTGCATCAAATTACCCCAAAATTTAACAGCTTAAAACAAGAAATCTTTAGAGGACTTCAACAAGATAGTGGAATAGAAGATGCCAGTCTTTGAATCACCACCAGAAATATAGATAGATAGATAGATGATAGATAGATAGATAGATAGATAGATAGATAGATAGATAGATAGATGATAGATAGATATAGATTAGATATAGATATAGATATAGATATAGATATAGATAGGACAGCTATCTTTGAGCAGAATTAGCTCTGAAAGTTTTCAGGAGTGCAGTTAAGAAACTACAGCAGTGGAATAAAACTAAAAAATGAGAATGACCACAAAAAAGGAGAAAGATGAACAGTTTCACTTTGTCTACATTATCCCATCCCCCAGCTCTGCACCAAATGAGATCCCCTAGGCCTGTGGGTTCCCCTTTCAGGAGAAAAAGAGACCAGGATGAAAGATCAGCTCCTCCGGCCTTTTAGAGAATTTTCCAAAGGACTTCCTTTGGCTTCAGTCCACCAAAAATGCTGATGATACTGGCATAGCCAAGATATCTGGACATGGCTAAGAATAAAGAATAAAGGCAAAGCTATCAATCAGTACTAACCATGCAGTAGAGCCATGATGGTCCCCAGTGGCCATACCATCGCTAAGGAAACCAACAGCCATCACAAACACCCAGTAGCTCTTCCCACCGAGAGCCACATAGTTGTTGCTATTACCAGCCCCAGCTGCTCCAGCTGTCGCCTTACCACCACTAGAGCCACCCCAGCCTATACTGCTATGAACACCATGGCTCCAGGACCCAGTGCAATCACCACACACACACACAGCCAACCCCAAGCCCCACTGCCAATCCACACCACAGCACATGTACCTGCAGTCAACCCCCCAGAGCCTTGCACACACATGCCAATGACCACCACCCCCAGAGTCAGTAATGTGAATACCCCCAACACCAGAACCTACCTCCGCCTACCCTGGCCCCTATCTGTAAAGGAATATTCACCACTAACCCACAGGCACCACTAAGGACTCCAACAGTCTTTGCATCCAAGGACCAAAAAGTTGCCAATATCCCAGATCCTAAGACTGCCTAAGACTCCAGTTGCCAAGTCCCCTTGGACTTAGAGCTGTGTACACTCCCACAACTGGTGCTTCATGCACCACTAGACCTTGTGCCACATTATACTCCAGCAGTCCATTCCAGTCAGCATCCCATGCTCCCTCTCCCCTACTTACTGAAGCTGGTAAGACCAGAAGAGGTGACTGCTTCTTCAAATACATTGACACCAAAGCAAGGATACAAGGAACACAAAAAATCAAAGAAACATAACACCACTAAAGAAATTCAATAAACTTCCAGTATTCAACCCTAAAGAAATCAAATCCCGTGAATTGCATGACATAAATTCAAAATAATTGTTATGAAGCAGCTCAGTGGGCTACAAAAGAATACAGATATACAAACTTCATGAAATCAGGAAAACAATATAAAGACAAAAATGTAAAAATTCAACAAATAGATATAAAACAAAAATGACCAAACACAAATTTTGAAGCTGAAGAATATAATGCCTGAAGTAAAGCATGCAATAGAGAGCTTCAACAGCAGACTTGATCAAGCAAAAAAGAATCAGTAAACTGAAATTATCTCAAACTTGAAATTATCCAACCAAAGGAGAAAAAAAGAAAAAGAACAAAAAATAGAGATAAAAGGTTACGAAATAAAAGGAAAATTGATGAAGAAAAATTTAATAGACACAAATAAATAGAAATCTATCCCATGTTCATGAATGAAAGATTCAATATTGTTAAAATGGAGCCGGGCATGGTGGCACACGCTTGTAATCCCAGTACTTGAGAGGCTGAGACCAGAGAATCCCGTTCACGGCCAGCCTCAGCTACTTAGTGAGGCCCTCGCAACTAGTGAGACCGTTTCAAAATAAAGAATAAAAAAATAGCAGCCGGGTGTGGTGGCGCACGCTTATAATCCCAGTACTTTGGGAGGCAGAGACCAGAGGATCCGGGTTCGCGGCCAGCCTCAGCTCTCTCTCTCTCTCCCTCTCTTTCTCTCTCTCTCTCTCTCTCTCTCTCTCTCCTTAGCGAGGCCCTCCGCAACTTCGTGAGACCCAGTTTCAAAATAAAGGATAAAAAATAGGGCCGGGGGCATAGCGCGGAGGTAGAACGCCCCCATGTTCAATCCCCGGTACCGCAAAAAAAAAAAAAGAATAAAAAAATAGGCCGGGCGTGGTGGCGCACGCTTGTAATCCCAGTACTTTGGG
>PVJS01013533.1:0-15225 GCA_004027185.1 Glis glis | reverse complement strand
CCCTATCTCTCTCTCTCCCTGTCTCTCTCTCTCTCTCTACCTAGTGAGGCCCTCCGCAACTTTGTGAGACCTGGTTTCAAAATAAAGTATAAAAAAAGGGCCGGGGGCATAGCGCAGAGGTAGAACGCCCCTGTGTTCAATCCCCAGTACCGCAAAAAAAAAAAAAAATAGGGCTGGAAGAAGAATGCCCCTGAGTTCAATCCCCAGTACCACAAAAAAAACCAAAATATATATATTGTTAAAATGACCATACTATGCAAAGCTATCCATAGAGTCAATGTAATTCCTATCAAAATTCCAATGGAATATTTTTACAGAAATAGTAAAGGTAATTCTAAAATCCATATGGAACCACAAAGGACCCCACATAGCAAAAAGAAATGTATATATATATATATATATATATATATATATATACAATAAGAAATATATATATACATATCAAGATATATCAAGATATAGATATATATATCAATATATATATTACAAATCTATAGTAATTAAAAGTCTTGTGCTGGCATAAAAAAGGACTAATACACCAATAAAACAGAATATAGAATCCAGAAATAAACCCACACATTTATGGTCAAATAAACTTCAACAAGGATGCCAAGAACACACAATGGGGAAAAGATAGTCTCTTCGACAAATGGTGTTGGGAAAAGTAGATATCTTCAAGAAAAAGAATGAAATTGGTCCCTTACATTGTACACACGAAAGTCAACTCAAAATGGACCTAAAAGTAAAATATAAAACTTGAAACCAGAAAAATCCTAGAAGAAAACATAGGGAAACCATATTTACACTAATTTCTTGGATGTGACACCAAAACCACAGGCAACAAAAGCAAAAATAGACAAGTGGGACTAAATCAACCTAAATTGCTTCTGAACAACCAAAAAGAAAAAATCAATCAACAGAATGGGAGAAAAAATATATAACTCTATATGTCTGATAAGGCTATAACATCAAAAATACATAAGGGGGGGTTCCAAGATGGCAACTAAGGGAGACACCATGTTACAATCTCTCTGAGACTTGGATCCCAACTGCCGTGAAAGCAGCTTCTCGACAGGAGAAGAAAAGCAGCGAAAACCTGAACTAAACAACGAAAAATTTGAAACGCAACAGAATCAAAGCCAGAAGACAAAACAGAGGACAGTAAAAAGCTCCAAGTGCCTTACCTTGTAAGTCCAGTAACTGCAGATCAGCAGAGATGAAAGCAAGCAGCAGCTCACTCCATACTCAAAAGAGACCAAAGGGTGGTGGCAACAGCGGCTACAGTGGTGGCAACAGCAGCTGCAGTGGCACCATCTTGGCAGGACCGTGCCAGCGGCTACCGGCATTCCACACAAGACCAACGGAGGCACCAGCGACCTGTTGTGAATCCAGCAACCGCAAAATAGCAGCAGTGAAGACGAGCAGCAACTCGCTCCACGCGAGACACAGACCTGAACTACTGCATTGGCAGAAGCGGCAGCGGCACCATCTTGGCGGGACCGCACCAGCGGCTACCGGCATCATGGCTTCTGCAGGCCACCAACAAAGAAGCCAGGGAACTGTTGTAAAACCAGCAACTACAGATCATCAGCAACAAAAGAGAGCAGCAGTTTACTCCACGCTCCACAGGGTCCCCAGTGTCTGGAGGCCTAACCAGAACCTGTGGCAGTAGCTGAGCCTACCCCCTCCCCTAGAGATTAAGAGCAGTGCTCAAAGAGACTGTAAGTCAATGAGCCGCCCCAGGGAGAGACCACCCAGTGCGGCCACAGGGATCACAAGGTCTGAGACTGTGCGGATTGCCCCAGTAGAGGCAAAAATTTCCAAACATAGAAAAAGAGATTGACACACAGGTACAGGAAACATATAGAACCCCTAATAGACAAGATCAGAGAAGAGGTTCACTACCCCACATAATAATCAAATTGACTAATGTAGAGGCCAAGGAGACAATCATAAAGACAACGAGACTAAAAGAACAAGTAACATTCAGAGGCAAACCAGTAAGAATCACTCCAGATTTTCCAAACCAAGTCATGAAAGCCAGGAGGGCCTGGAGCGATATATTCCAAACTCTGAAAGAAAACAACTTCCAGCCAAGCTTTATCTACCCAGCAAAGATATCTATCAAATTTGACAGGGAAATAAAAACCTTCCATGACAAACAGAAGCTGAAAGTCTTTATGTCTTCCAAACCAGCACTAGAGAAAATCCTCAAAGATATTAATTACAAAGAAGAAATAATAAATAAACGCCAAAACCAGAGAAACAATGATTTCCATCAAACAAACAACTAGGCAAAGAACAAACACTACCTCAAACAGAAATTAAAACTCAAAATGTTAGGAATTAAAACTCATCTCTCAATAATCATGCTGAATATAAATAAACCCTGAATATAAAATATAACCCTCAACTCCCCAATCAAAAGACATAAGGTGGCAAAATGGATTAAAAATCACAATCCATCTATATGCTGCCTGCAAGAAACACACCTTACAAGTAAAGATGCGCACAAACTAAAGGTGAAGGGATGGAGCAAGGTAATCCACACAAATGGAACTCAAAAACAAGCTACAGTAGCAACTATGATATCAGACAAATTAGCCTTCAAACCTAAACTTATTAGAAGAGACAAAGAAGGTCATTTCTTACTGGTAAATGGAACAATCCAGCAAGAGGCTATAACTATAGTCAACATTTATGCCCCAAATATAGGTGCAACCATTTTCATAAAAGAAACTCTTCGTGACATTAAATCACACATAGATCCCAATACAATAATATTGGGAGACTTCAACACACCTCTCATACACTAGATCGATCCTCAAGACAAAAGGTCAGTAAAGATGCCTCAGACCTACGGAACACCATAAACCAAATGGACCTACTAGACACATACAGAATATTCCACCCAACTACAGCTGAACTCAGTTTTTTCAGCTGCTCATGGAACCTTCTCTAAAATAGACCATATCCTAGGCCACAAAGTGAGTACTAGCAAGTTCAAAAAATGTGATATAATCCCCTGCATCTTTTCAGACCATAATGGAATAAAACTAGAAATCAACTATAAGACACAGAGAAACCTCATAAACACGTGGAGACTGAACACCACACTGCTGAATGAGGAATGGGTCAGAGAAGAAATAAGGAGAGAAATTAAGAAATTCCTAGAAACAAACAAAAACAGAGAAACAACATATCAAAATCTCTGGGACACTCTGAAGGCAGTATTAAGAATAAAATTCATAGCACCTAGTGCCCACATAAGAACAGAAAATCACCAAATAAATAACCTAATGACACACCTCAAAGCCCTTGAAAAGCAGGAACAGTCTAACCCCAAAGCCAGTAGAAGACAGGAAATTATTAAAATCAGAGCAGAAATCAACGAAGTAGAGAATAAAAAAATACAAAAAATCAACAAAAACAAAAGCTGGTTCCTTGAAAAAATAAACAAGATAGATAAATCACTATCCAAGCTAACCAAAAGAAAGAATCAACCCAAATTACTAAAATAAGAGATGAAAAAGGTGATATTACCACCAACAGCATGGAAATCCAGAGGATTATCAGAAACTACTTTGAAAACTATACTCTAACAAAATGGAAAACCTAGAAGAAATTGACAAATTTCTAGACATGCACAACCTTCCTAAGTTGAATCAAGAAGATAGAAAATTTAAATCGACCAATAACAATCAAAGAGATTGAAGCAGCAATAAAGAGCCTACCATCAAAGAAAAGCCCAGGTCCAGATGGTTTCCCAGGTGAATTTTATAAAACCTTTATAGAAGAACTAATCCCAATACTCTTCAATTTATTCCATGAAATAGAAAGAAACGGGACTCTCCCACATATAGTCTATGAAGCCAACATCACATTAACACCAAAATCAAATAAAGACAGCTCAAGAAAAGAAAACTACAGACCTATATTGTTGATGAACTTAGACACAAAACTTCTAAACAAAAAATTAGCAACGCACATTCAAAACCACATCACAAATATCATACACCATGACCAAGTCGGGTTCATCCTTGGAATTCAAGGCTGGTTCA
Source organism: Glis glis (assembly GCA_004027185.1). Lineage (NCBI taxonomy): Eukaryota > Metazoa > Chordata > Mammalia > Rodentia > Gliridae > Glis > Glis glis. Next base: position 11,164 of record PVJS01013533.1, on the reverse strand, counting down.
ATATACAAAAAATAATCCATGTAATCCACCACATAAACAGAACTAAAGACAAAAATCACATGATCATTTCAATAGACGCTGAAAAAGCATTTGACAAAATCCAACACCCATTCATGATAAGAACACTGCAGAGAATCGGAATAGAAGGAACATACCTCAACATCATAAAGGCAATATATAATAGGCCCACAGCCAACATCATGTTGAATGGGGGAAAACTACAAGAGTTCCCCTTAAAAACAGGAACAAGACAAGGATGTCCACTGTCACCACTCCTTTTCAATATAGTACTAGACTCTAGCCAGAGCAATAAGGCAAGAGAAGGAAATAAAAGGAGTGCAAATCAGAAAAGAAGAAATGAACTATCTCTATTTGCAGATGACATGATGTTATACTTAGAAGATCCAACAAACTCAACCAAAAGGCTTATAGAACTGATCAACAAATTCAGCAAAGTGTCTGGATACAAAATCAATCTTAAAAAATCAGAAGCTTTTCTGTATGCCAACCATAAATCCACTGAAAATTAAATCCAGAAAACATTTCCACTCATGATATCCCCCAAAACAATAAAATACCTAGGAATAAACGTAACCAAGGATGTAAAAGACCTCTACAAGGAAAATTATAAAACATTGAAAAAAGAAATTGAAGAAGATCTTAGAAGATGGAAAGACCTCCCATGCTGTTGGATAGGCAGAATAAATATCATCAAAATGGCCATTCTTCCAAAACTGATCTACAGATTCAATGCAATACCCATTAAATTACCAAGGTCATTCTTCACAGACATAGAAAAATCAGTCTTTAAATTCATTTGGAACAACAAAAAACCCAGAGGCATTCTACTTCCAAGCCAAACCCCAGCCCATTTTTTATTTTTTGTTTTGAAACAGGGTCTTGCTAGGTTGTCAAGAGTCTTGCTAAGTTACTGAGGCTGGTCTCAAACCTGCAATCCTCCTGTCTCAGCTTCACAAGGACTGGGATTACAAGCGTGTGCCACCACACCTAGCCCATGATGACAATATTTAACAATTCTATATTGAACATTTGAAATATGCTGAGCAGATTTTTTTAGGTAGTACTAGGGATTGAACCCAGGGGCATTCTACCTCTGAGCTATACCCCCAGACCTATTTTATTTTTTTAATTTGAGACAGTGTCTCACTAAGTTGCTGAGGCCGACCGTAAACCTATGATCCTTCTGTCTCAGCCTCCCAAGTACTAGGATTACAGGCATATGCCCCCATGCCCAGCTGCTGAGCAGATTTTAAAGTAAATCTTCTCATCACACATACACACAAATACAAAAGAACAGCAACTATGAAGAGGTGATAGATACATTAATTATCTGGTGGTGATCATTTCTTAATGTATATATATATATATCGAAACGTCAAATTGTATACCTTAAACATATCCAGGGATATTTTTATGTCAAGATATCAATGAAATTGCTAGAGAAAAAAACATAAATTTAAGAATGAGAAAAAAAATGAGCTTTCTTTGACTAGCCAATTTTTTTTCAAGATATCTCACTGGGTACAAAGCAAGATTCCTAAAGTTGAAAGAAAATTGAGAACTGTTACTGCTTTTCCAACCCTGAGTCTTGGCCTGAGGATAGAGAGTAATTGGGACATTAAAGATGAAAGAACTGCTAAGAGGTTCAAAGAAAACAAGCAAATAGAAAAGAAAAGAGAAGAAACAATTGTTAACTCTAGGAAAAGCAAAAGGTTACATAAGAAAGTCGATTTCTTTTTAGCACACTATGTGACTTGGCTGTGAAAAATATTTATGTAGTCATAAAAAAATAAATGCTGAATTTTTCTCTTAAGAAAACCTTCATCACTTCGAAAGGTTTCTGAGGGTCAGAAATCTAGAAGTAGCATAGAGGCTCCAGGTCTCTCAGGAGGTTGTAGTCAAAATGTCTGATGAGGCTGCAGCCCTCTGGATATTTGACTGGAGTCAGAGGATCCATTTCCAAGATGGCGCGCTCTCATGGCTGTTGGCAGGAGGCCACAGTTCCTTGCCATCTGAACCTTTCGACAGGGCTGCCTGAGTGTCCTCACATGACAGTTGGCTTCCCCCAGAGTGAGTCATCAGAGCCAGAGAGAGACACAGAACAAAATGGAAGCTACGGTGTTCTTTATAACCAAATCTCAGCAAGATCACCATCTCTTCTACTGTTGTCTATTTTATAAAATTGAATCACTAAGTCTAGCCCACTTCAAGTGAGAGGGATTAGGTTCCACCCCTTGAAGGAAGAAGTATCAAAGAATTGTGGACATTTTTAAAACAAGCACAACTTTTAGGATAGAGAATCCAAAAGAATATGAGTGTAATTTATCATTATTAATAAAAAGTTTAGCAAGGTCGTCAGAAACAGAATCAATATACAAAAGTCAAATCTATTTCTATGCAGCAGTAAGAGTTAGAAAATAGGATTTTTAAAATAAAATACTATTAATTGATAGGAAGATTCAAATGTTAAAATATCAGGGCAGGGGAGTTAGCTTAAGGGTAGAACACTTACCTAGCACACATGATACCCTGCATTCGATCCCCAGCATGACAATAAATAAATAAATAAATATAAAAAAATCAATAGCCCCCAAATTAACCTATAAATTTTCATCATACTTGATATACTGATTCTCAATTTTCCATGCAAGAGGCCCACAAATAAGCAGGAAATATTGGAAGATTAACAAAGTAGAAGAACTTGCCTTACCACATATCAAAGCTTATTTTGAAGCAATAAAAATATAGAAAGTGTTGGATACAAGGATGGATATATTTACTAATGGTTCAAAACATCAAGCCCAGAAATGGACCCATACATATACAAACACTTTATATTTGATAAAAATGGTATTGCAGATCAATAAAGAACAGGTTGTTCAGTAATTTCTGGAATAATTAGTTGTCCATATTTTTAAAAGCAGATTAGATTTTGATCTCATACACAAATGAATTCCAGCTGAATTAAAGATATAAGTTCAAAACTCAAATTTTTTTTAAATTAGAGTAAAATGTAGGAGGATGTCTTCATGACCTTGAGGTGAGGCAGAGTCTTTTTAAACAAAGCATACAGACGCACAGTACAGATAATAAAATGTTGACAAATGTATCACATTAGTTTTTTAAACTTATCTCCCATAAAAGTCACATAAGGAAGAGAAAGAAGAAGCCACAGTCTTGGAAAAGTTACTTTCCGTGCATCACACCAATGACGGGTTAGGACCCAGAAGCAACCCACTGGGGAAAAAGGGACAAGAGATATTAATAAGCCATTCACAGAGGGGATAAATGGATATACAATAAACAGATGAAAGTATCCTCTACCTCACTGATGATCAGGGACAGTCAAACAAAACAACTTACACTGATCACATTAGTAAAAATGCAAACCTAATATTCCACCTGCACACACTTTGGAAAAACAGCAATGCTCAAGTATTGCTGTTGGGCATACAAGTGGGTACAACCATTTTTGGAAAACAAGTTGGCGAAATCCAGTATAACAAGACCGTGTCCTATCTTCCTCTAGGATTGCTACATAATCATAGAGACTCAGGGAGGTGGAAGCAACTTCTAAGTTCCTGGATGTTGGAGAAGGAGCAGATTGTGAGCTCAGTGAGGGGCAGACTGAGTTTTAGATACCTGCAGAAGATTTGGTGGAAGATGCCAACAGGCGGAGGGACACATGTCTGGAACTCAGGATGGATGCCTGCCCACGGATGAAGCTTTGGGAGTCCTTAGTGTGCAGGCTGAAGAGATGAACCCTGAATGCCGGAGGATGCGTCTGCTTTACCTATGCGATGTTGGTTAGTTAGGAAGGTGCTAAGTCACCATGCACGAAGTTTAGTCCCCACTGTTTTAAACGGCCTTGCTTCCTCTGCTTCGTCCATGTGGGACCAACCTGGGAGTTCTGATGGGGGGCGTGTGAGGAGCCAGGCAGCTACTTGGACCACCAGGGGGACCCAGGAGCTTAGGCTTAAAATTTTAATTTTTATAGTACTTCTATGATCTGAGAAAATATACTACAGCGTATATTAATTATACTCCTATGCTAATTCAAAATTTCATGCATTAAATTCAAAATACCATATTTCCTTCTAAATGAATTTTGTAAATTTTTATAAATAGCCTGTGTTATGATTTCTGCATATTTAAGAACCAATAAATAAGGACTTAAATAGTAACTGAAAAAGAGTAGTACTTTGATGTCTTTTTTTTGTACTGGAGATTGAAACTAGGGATTCAATCTGAGCCACAGCCCAGCCCTATTTCATTTGTTTATTTTATTTGGAAACAGGGCCTCACTGCTGAGGCTGGCCTCAAACTTGTGATCCTCCTGTGTCACCCTCCCAAGTGTCAGGATTACAGGTGTACACCACCATGCTCCATGCTCAGCTGTCTGTTTTTTATGAAGATTTCAGAGTTAATTATTAAATTTTAGGGCTAAGTAGGGCCAATATAAATTTTGGGGCAAATTCCCACACTTTAGGGGCAGTGCTTGAAGAATAAAAAGGAATAAACTGATCTCAGGGGTAATTTTTTAAATAATAATATTTGAATTGATGTCATTCATATGGGACCAATAGAAGGTCCCCTATTCGAAAGTATCACACAAAGTCCAATGCAGTGGTGCACACCTGTAATTCCAGTACTTGAGAGGTTGAGACAGGAGGATCACGGGTTTGAGGACAGCCTCAGCAATGTAGTAAGACCCTTGGCAACCTAGTGAGACCCTGTTTCAAAACAAAAACATAAAAAAAGGTTGGATATGTAGTTCAGAGGTAGAATGCCCTTCGGTTCAATCCCAATACCACACACACACACACACACACACACACACACACACACACACAGCATTGCACAACTCTCCTATCTTTTGTCTAGGTTCTGAACCTTGGAAACCAATCTCTCCTTCAACTACCGATGGCAGTTTTCCCCTTTCAGGGTCAACCAAAATCAAAAGTAACAACTCAACCACGTGTCTCCTGAATAAGACAAGATTTAGGATTTCATTCCAAAGAAAGCGTATTCAGCCTGGGGAAGGCCCCGTCCCACTGCTGGAGCTCAGCCCTTCCCACTTGCCCCGCTTCTGTGCCTGATGCACCAACACCTCTTCTGTAGGTTTCCTGCATGTGTGGATCAGCAAGAAAAGAGAATCCCGGCACCGCCGTTCCCCTGGTAAGTGACAGAACGCGGCTTGTCCCTGCCCTGGGGAATCCCAATCTGCTTGTCTAGTGCTCGGTTGTATACATTGTGAAGAACTGGGAGCTGACAAAATGCCCCTGGCCCTGCAGGTCTGAGCCTGCGACACGTGGAGACCAGCTGCCAACAAGCGAGGAGGAGGCCGGGCCAACTGCTCTTCAAAGGACTCCCAGCACGGCCTGTAGGGGCCAACCGGGCTACTTCTGCCGGGCTGCATGGTGTCCGTGCCCTAGCTGTCCCAGCAACACACAAGGAAACTGCCACCGAGTAAAGACCACTTGTCAATATGCGGGCTATAGCCACACTATAAATCTCTGGCTTTTTACTCTGCATGGAGGTAAGATTCTAGGCCTGGCAGCCTGTACATTTTCAGTTTCCCAGGACAAAAGACAATGTACACAAGGCTACTAAAGGAATTGGAAAGAAGAACAGCACAGCAGAGTGTGTGCATGGGTGCGAAGCACTTTCGACGTGGTCTCTGTTCTTATTAAATCTTTGATACCTAAATATGACTTTTAGTTTTGGGGGGGCTTGGGAGGCACTGGAAATTGAACTCAGAGGCATTCTACCTCTAAGCTATACCCCCAGCCTTTCTTATTTTTTATTTTGAAACAAAATCTCACTAAGTTGCTGAGGGTCTTGCTAAGTTACTGAGGCTGTCCTCAAACTTGCGATCCTCCCATCTCAGACTCCCAAATACTGGGATGACAGGCCTATGCCACCACGCCCAGCTCCTAAATACAGTTTTTATATCAGGAAAGTAAGTAAAAGTTTGCTCTGCTGAGGAAAATTCTGTAACACAATGGTTCTCCACATTCCCTAGGGATACAGACAAGGGAACAGCTACTTCTTAAGGGAGATGAAGGGAACGGTGATGGAAGGTGTCACATGGAGCCGGGTCTTGTAGAAGGAAAAGGGCTTGCCAGGTCGAGACCCTCCACCTACAGGCAGCTGCTCAAAGCTCTGGTTTCAGGAGACATCAATTGAGCGGACTGTCTGGGGAACTGTGACAGACAGACTTTGAAAGGAGAACGTCCCGGCTTCTTAAGGGCTTTGCAAGCCACAGATGTTAAACTTTGACCCAGTGATTGTAATACTTACTGTGCATAAGAATCACAAGGGAATCAATTTAAGATTCAGACTCAGGAGCCAGGCGTGGTGGTGCATGCTTGTAATCCCAGTACTTGGGAGGCTGAGACAGGAGGATCCGGGTTCGCGGCCAGCCTCAGCTACTTAGTGAGGCCCTCCGCAGCTTAGTGAGATCCTGTTTCAAAATAAAGAATAAAAAATAGGGCTGGGGGTGTAGCTCAGAGGTAGAATGCCCCTGGGTTCAATCCCTAGTACCAGAGAAAAAAAAGATTCAGACTCAGGGATTCTGAGGTGGAGCTGGAGAATTTATACCTCTAATGAGCTGTGAAAGGGTACAGGATTGCTGGTCATAGCAGCACCCCACTTTTGAAAGGCAGGCTCTAGAACTGAACTGCCCAATACATCAGCCACTGCCACAAGTGGTGGTTAAATTTAAATTGCAATTATTTAAAAATAAATAAGTTAAACCCTTGCTCCTCAGTTGTACCAAACACAGTTCAAATGCACAATAGCCACATGAGGCTAGTGACTACTATACTGTACAAGGCAGAAATAGAACATGCCCATTGCAAACTAAAGTTCTCTGAAGAAGCTGCATCTATATTAAAGATCCTAAAGACTGCTGGCCTTGGCTAACCACATCATCGTGACTGTGGAAAGACAGAATGTTGCAGGTCAACAGCCAACATGACCTTGGGCTACCTTAGGCCCTTTCATAGCCCATTACCTTAACTTCTGAATCTGACTTCGCATTCTCATGACTAATAAACCTCTCAGAATGGATCGCCCAGCCTAGCGGACCTCTTACCTCCACCAACATCTAAAACCTGTAGAAGAGATTTCCCCACTTGGATGGACCCCACCTGCCTGATGTTCCCATCAATGTAAGTGGAAAGGGTATTGATTTGTGCCTTTTGTTCTATGACTATAAACTCTTCCACGGCTGTTATGGTTAAATATAGACTGTCCCCTGAAGAGCTAATGTATTAACGTTCAGAGTTGGTATAATTAAGTCATGAGGGTTGTAATTCCATCAGTAGGTAAATCCACGGTGATGGATTTTCTGGGTGGTAGCCTAGGCAGATATGGCTGGAGGTGGGTCCCTGGGGTGTGGCCTTAGGGATTGTGCTTCTCTCTTTAATTCCCCTTGCTTGCGCTCTCTGCTTCTGGCTTCCATGATTCGAGGAGCAGAGCCTTCCTCTCTCCCTCTCTCTGCTTCCCACCAGCATGCCCTGAGCTTCACAGAACCCTGGAACCTCAAAAAAAAGTGTGAGCAAATAAGTCTTCCTCCTTCCTCTAAGTTGTGTGGTCAGTTGTTTTAGATTACATCTGTGAGAATGTTCACCGAGACAATGACGGAACATGTCACTCAGGGTAATATGGTGTGACTTCTGAGTCTGCTAATATATGTTCCTGGACCACAGTCACTTATATTTGGCTCAGAATTTTCTTATTTCCCTTGAAGCAGAGTCATTCTCTTACATTGACACCATCATCACAGAAAGTTTCACTGGTCAGGGCTGGGTCTAGAAAACAACATGACACCAGGCAGCACCTTCAGACAGGGCTACGAAGCCAGCTAGTGAAAGTAGCTAAGACTTAACATGTGGCTTCCCGTGAGCCAAAGACTGCATGGCTTTAAATTATATCCATGAATTCTGTTATATCCTCCTTCTCACAGGTGGAGTTTCAGTCCACTCCCCTAAGTGTAGTTTCACTTCTAATAAATAAAATATGACAGATGTGATGGTGTGACTTCTGAGTCTCTGTCATAAAAATCCTCCTCACTCTCTCTCCCTGGGATCATTCGGTCTGAGAGAAGCCAACTGCCATGTTGCAAGGACTTGAGCATGCTCAGCCCGGCGAGGCGCCTGCGTAGTGAGGAACTGAGGCTCCAGCCCACAGCCAAGCGACGGAGATCATCCTCAGTCCTGTCTAGATCACTACATCCCAGCAGGCATCTTTCCTATTTAAGAATGTTTTTGTACATTTAAGGTATACAAAATGATGTTATAAGAAATACATATATAGTAAAATGTTCACTAGAGTAGAATAGTTTAAACCATCGATCATGTCACGTGGTTACCCATCATTCTCCGTGTGGCAAGAGCAGCTATAATCCACTCATTTAGAAAAAATGCCAAAAACAACACACTATTGTTAACTACAGTCCTAATGTACATTAGATCTTTGGACTCGTTCATCCTACTTTTTATCCTTTGACCTACATCTCACCCAGCCAATGATTCCAACCTCATGAGACCCACAACCAACGTTATTTCCAAATTCTTGACCCATAGAAACTATAAGATATGGGAGGCTGAGATAGGAGGATCACAGGTTCAAGGACAGCCTCAGCAAGTAGTGAGACTCTCATCAGCCTAGAGAGACTCTGTTTCAAAATAAGAATAAAATAGGGCTGGGGGTGTAGCTCAGAGGTAGAATGCCTCTGGGTTCAATCCCCAGTACCACAAAAAAAGGGAACTGTAAGATAATAATCAATGCTTAAGCCACTAAGTTTTCAAATAATTATATACCAATAGATAACTATATACTATTCTAAGCACTGTGTGTATTTTAACTCACAATAATCCTTTAATAGGACTTTCTGCCTTATCCCCATTTTTACAGATAGGGAAACCAAGACACAGAGAGGCTAATTAAATTGTCTATAGTTGCACACCTAATAAGCATGAGAGGGGAGATTGAAACCTAGGGAGCCAGAATCCAGTGTTTTGCTCTCAGCCACTACTACCTACCTCAGATCAGTTAGAACACACCTCTGGGGGTGCAAGGGACAGCTTCAGGGAGCCCCTGAGACAGAAATGACTTCCTCTTATTCTGGCTGCATATTAGAGGCACCCAGGAAACTGAGAGCAACACCTGTGCCCCACGCAAGGTCAACTGAGGCGCAATCTAGGGGACACAACCCAAGCACGGGTAGTGTTTAAATGTCCCATTCCTTCCTGTCAGGTGACACCAGTGCATTGAGCTCCATTACTCCAAGCACAAGTCCAGGAACTTGTTAGAAGCAGAATCTGTTTTTCAACAAGACCTCCAGGAGCCTGGTGCAACACTGAAGCTTGAGAAGCACGCTGTCATCCCTACCCCAGGCCAGCCCTGAGACGGGCAGCGGCTAAACATCAAACACACCGCGCACACGGTGTTTGCTGCAGGAACTGAAATTGGGTGCACAGAGAAAAGCTACCCTTAGCATTTTATAAAGTGGCTCTTCAAATGCCAACAAGATGGAAGGAACAAAAACTTGAAGAGACAGGTGGGAAAAGCAGGAGACAACAAGTAACTTCTCTGCCTGTCAAAGAGAAATAAAGAACTCCAGGGGGTGATCAGCCAAAATTAGGATGTCAGAAAAGACCTGCCTTAAAAGACAAAAATCAAACCAGACAGCAAAATTGCCTCTCGTGGGTTTGAGGCCAGAGGTAACACTATCCTTGCTGGATTGTCTAGCGTTGCACAGTGAAAGGAGTGTGAAAAACTGCTTTGTTTTGGCCTTATCTACCTACAGTAAACAGCATGCCAGGAGAGGTTACAACTTAAAAGGAAGGAAGCAAAACTTCCAACTTTTTCTCTAGTCAATTAGCAGTAGTATAATTAGAGCCAATCCTCAGCTAGGGGTGACTAACTTTATAACTTACCCATGGACTTTTATTTTTCCTACCACTTATGTGAAAGGAGAAGTAACTGCATGGGTAAATCCCGACTACTTGTAACATAGATGGCAGCCTCGCCTCGCCGTGGTTGTCAAAGGTTAGATGTGTCAGACCAGCCACAGGGCTGGTTTTCAACACAGATCACTGGGTCCCATCCCCAGTTTTTTTTTTTTGGGGGGGGTCTGGGGATTGAACCCAGGGGTATTCTACCTCCAAGCTACACCCCCAGCCCTTTCTATGTTTTCTTTTGAAATAGGGCCTTTCTAGATTGGTGAGTGTCTCACTAAGTTGCTGAGATTGGTCTCAACCCCTCAATCCTCCTGTCTCAGCCTCTCAAGTACTGGGATTACAGGCTGTGCCACCACACCAGGCCCAACATTTCTAATGGAGTAAGTTGAGCCATGGCCAGAGAATTTGCCTGTCTAACCTGTTCCCAGCTGATGCTGATGCTGTTGGTCCCAGGAGCACACGATGAGACCCACTGCAGGGCAGTACGGTAGGCAATGCCAGTGCCTAGCGAGAAGGAACTAGAACTCTGGGCCAGTGTCATGGTTCAAATCCCGGCTCTGCTGCTTTCAAAATGTGCCACTTTGGGCAAGTTACTTCACCTTTCTTTGTGTTCATTTCTTGATTTATAAAATGAGGAGGAATACAGGACTTTTTTCTTAGAGTTGTCATAATGATTAGAAATGTTAGGTTATATAAATGGTGCAGAACAGTGCCTAGCAAACTGTAAAAATTCATAATCATAATCCACCAATAAAAAAGGGAAAAACTACAAACATTATCTCAATGTCACTTGTTAATCAGTGCCTGTTGAAGATAAAAATATTTCTGTACTGGCTTGGCCCAACATAATGTATGCTTCCTCAGCAGAGGAGAAAGAAGAAAGTAAGATCAAGAAAGAAGAAAGAGAAAGAAAGAAGAAAGAAAGAAAGAAAGAAAGAAAGAAAGAAAGAAAGAAGGAAAGAAAGAAAGAAAGTGTTGAGTTGCGGGTTCGAGTGTTCGAAGTGAGAGACCAATTCCACCAATCGATAATGCAAAAGCAAAGGAACTTTATTAGCTAGCTCGAGCTAGGGTCCGAGTCTCATCCAGCACAGTGGAGTCTTGACCTCGGACCCCGAGCTCTAGATTACTCAGGCTTTTATACATTTTGGTTACATATACAGTTGGCAACAGTT